>MU224910.1:1991811-2009126 GCA_018584345.1 Thuja plicata | reverse complement strand
TCATTTATCTTCAAAGAGATAACTCCAATTACATCACATGGGTTACTCCACCCATCTCTCCAGTCCACATGGGTAACTTCACCCACCTCTTCAGTTCATAAAGGTAACTCATAATTAGCTCCTCAGTTAACCAAACTCTATCTCCTCTTAACCAAATAAAGAGGTGGAGTTTACTGAGGATCTCTCTTGTTCCTTTTGATCTCAACCGTTCATCTTCCCATCTCTGGGATTGATCTCAACCATTCATTTCATCACCAATTCCTATATAATAAACCCTTCATAACCATTTGAAGGATCCAGGATTTCAAGCTCTCGTGCGCCATTACTATGTCAGTTTGGTTCTAGCATTCAAGCCATCTTGCGATCACACACACACATTTAAATTATCAAATTCTCGACGCTTCTCAAGTCATAGACCCTGCCCCGCCAATACTAAGCATCAAGAACAGCGTTTTGGAAGGAGTAGAGAGAAACAATAAAAGCTTCAAGCATAGAGGGGTTTGCATTTACTTGTCTTCCTTTCTCTTTTTTGTACATTTTATTTCTCACATTTCTGTTATTCGTTTAGTAGCTATTGTATTCTTGCTTTACATTCACTTGTCAACCTTTGCTACTAACCCCTGCCCTTGGAAAGCTGTGGGAAACTGGAGAGAGAGGCGTACAAGAGTATTAGCGAGAAGGGTGTACCTAGAGGCTTGGTAGATAAGGGACTTATTTTGGTTCCTAGAAAAGTCGAGAGGTAAGACACTACTTTGGAGGTAATTGTACATGTCATGGTACCATGGGGTTTCAGGACCAACAAGGACATGTGTTGATTCTGTGATTGGTGCTTGATGTGTTGGTATCATGAGTTGCTCTACCAGAAACTGGAATCTGGTTTCATTACCTGGAATATCGATCAAGGATGCTATGGTAGCCATCACATCTGCTACTTTGTTTTGAACCCTTGGTACTTGCTCGAATATGATGAAATGGAATTTAGCGTGCAACCTATCCATCTTCTCTCTGTATGGGATTAGCTTCTCATCTTTTGTCATATATTCATTGTTTACTTGGCTAATGACCAACTATGAATCTTCATATACTTTGAGGTTGTTGATTCTCCATTGTAAAGTTGTCTTTACTCCGATGACTAGAGCTTCATACTCGGCTATGTTGTTTGTGCATGGAAATTTGAGTCTAAAAGATTTAGGAATTGCATCATTGTTTGGAGTGATGAGTACTATCCCTGCTCCTGCACCATGGTTCATGCATAACCCATAAATTTATAGTTGCCATATCTCTATTGTTGGTTGTATTGTAATAATAGACTCGTCTATAAATTCGGATATGATAGGCTAATGATCCTATGTAGGTGTCTCTGCTAGTTGATCTGCAATCACTTGCCCTTTGATACCTTTTCTGTCTATGTACTCTATATCAAATTCACTTAGGATCATCACTACTTTGCTTTGCTCAGTAGATACTAAATGGGATCAATGTGTGCTATTAGTTTGGTTTGATGGCTCAACATGTAATGCCTCAGCTTCTGTGAAGCAAAGACTACTGCTAGCCATGATTTTTCAATTGGTGAGTAGTTGAGCTCATAGCCTACCAAGGTTCTACTAAGATAGTAGACAAATCTCTCCTTTCCTTGGTCACCACATTGTGCTAAGAGTACTCCTAATGCTGAATCAATTGTCAAGATGTATAAAAGTAATGGCTTGCCTTGGCTTGGTGGTACCAATATGGGAGACTTGAGTAGATAGTCCTTGAATATTTGGAATGCTTGCTCGCATTGTCCTGTCCATATGAATGTCACATCCTTATGTAGTAGATGCTAGAATGGATGGAACTTTTCTACTAATTGGGCTATGAAGCGCCTGATGGATTGAAGTATGTTCTGTAAACCCCTTAGTTGCCTTAGGTTAGTCGGTGGTGGCATGTCTAGTATTGCTTTGACTTTCTCTAGTCTACCTGTATGCCTCAATGTGACACAATGAATACTAAGAGCTTCCTGGCGGTGACCCTGAATGCACACTTTTTGGATTTAATTGGACCTTGTATTCTTGCATTCTGTCAAATATGGGTCCCAACACTTGTAGATGATCTTTGTTGAGCATTGACTTGGCAAGTATGTCTTTGACATAGTCCTCCATTGTTTTGTGAATGAGATCATGGAAGATTGTTGCCATGGCCCTTTTATATGTTTCTCCCACATTTTTTAAACCAAATGACATGACGTTCCAATAGTAAGTGCCCCAAGCACATGTGAAAGTCATTTTGTGTTGGTCTTCTGGTGCAATCCTTATCTGATTATATCCTGAAAACTCATCCATGAGTGATAGCATATGATTTCCTATTGTGAGATCTACTATCATGTCGATGTTTGGTAAAGGAAATTCGTCCTTGGGACATGCTTTGTTTAGATCTCTAAAATCTGCGTAGATTCAGATTTGACCACTATGCTTGGTTACCGGTAGCAGATTATAAATCCAGTCTACGTATGGGATTGGTTGTATTAATCCAGCATCTAGGAGCTTCTTCAATGTTGCTTAGACTAGTAATGCAACATGTGGATGCATCTTTCTCAACTTTTGTTTGATGGGTTCGGCATTTGGTAACAATGGTAGATGATGTCACACAAGCTCTAGATCTAGGCCTAGCATGTTTGAGTAGGACCATGCAAAGTTGATTTGCCTTTCTTTGAAGAAGCTAATGAATTGCTCTCTTTCCTCTGGAATGAGTGACTTTGCCAAGTAGATATTCCTTGGGTTCTTTTCATCCCCTAGGTTGACTTCTTTTGTTTCCTCCGCTAGCAACACTAAATTTTCCTCTGTCAAGGGGAGGAGGTCCTGTTTTCTATCCCCTAGCACCTCAGTGAGTTTTTCACTAGAAGATACATCTTTTTTTTGGCTTTTTGTCATTTTTTGTGTCAGTAAGTGCCTTGCGGTTTTCACTTACTAACTGTTCTTTTTTTTTCTTTTTTGACTAGAAAGGGGATCTTCCTCCCCAAAATATGTTGATCTATCCAGATCAATAGAGAAACTTGCCTTGTGATCCCCTAATGTAATTCCTTCTCTAAGTCCCATGAATTCTACGATAGCCTCATCATTTTGAAAGAGATCCATATCAAGTTGTCCTTGTTGATCCTATCTATCAGTTCTAGGTGTACTAGACAAAGGTCCTCATGGTGGGATGACTCTGTTTGGTTGAATGGGACAATGGTGATGGTTCCGATGAATTGGGAATGTGATGTGGACACACCACCTAAGGAATAGGTATTGATATGATTATCAATGCATGGCTGGTCCTCTGTGGTTAATTGGTTGAACATATCCTCAAGGTGTATAGTGATGACTGACCGAGGGGAATAGTTTGGGATAGATGGTTCATAATTATGGATGGATATCCACTCATACTCATGGGAGTTAGTTTCGCTAGAATGATCATAGGATGTCTCACTTTCCTCATTATCTTGGATCACTTGCTTAAGGGTTAATCGGGAGAAAGAGGTTCACACTTCATATGGCAATAACTGTTGTAGTATATTGTTGATTAAAGAATATTATAGGTTTTTCCCCTGGTGTAACTCTGCTACTTGTTCTTGATCAATGGGTATGTCTTGGGTGGTATGATTAGTTCTATTTTTCCCATAGCCTAACCCTTTCTTATTTCTTTGGGTTGGCGATAAAGACAATTCCATTAGACCTTGTTGTCTTGCCCCCAGATCAGTCGTACCATCATACCCAAACCTTTGCAACATTGTGTAGCTGGCTCCATATGTTGACACAGGTATGGGTGCTTGAAGTGTATCTTGTAGGTCCTGATACAACCATGTGTTAATATCTAGATCAAAAGGGTTCTCTTCCATGATGTCTTCCCACTTGAGAAATGTGGTGGGTGGACATCTGAACAGAACAGGTTTCGGGGTTTCAGTTATGATCACTGGTTGTGGCATGTCGTATGACCTTGGGCTTTGAGGCATGTTGGTGATAGTGAAAGATTCCTCATAACTGAATTCACCACATCCTTTGTCAGTAATGGATATTTTCCCCGCTCTTCTTGTAACATCCTTGGGAATTGAATTCAAGGTGGAAGGGATACTTGCCTCTTGGTTTGAAGGAACATGGTTTTCAGTACTGCTTTTGATAGTGTTACTGTATTGGAATGAGTTTGGATCTCCTTCAATAATGATTTCTCCCCCTGGTATGGCAACTAGATGCACTGATGATATGTGGAGGGTACAGATTGTATCTCATAGATCCATGGTCTTTCCAATAACATGTTATATCCCAACTTTAGGTCTAGGATTTGGAAGGGAGCGTTCTTGAGAACAAGGCCTATCCAGACTGGTAGTATGATAATACCTCTGGAAGACCTCTCTTCTTCATCATAGGCCCTGATATTGATCCTCCTTGTGACATCAATACTAGATTTAGAGTAGCCTAAGTGCTTGATTACCTTCAAAGTACAAATGTTTAATCCAACCCCACCATCAGTGAGGACTCTACGGATTGAGTGTTTGTGAACCTGGATGAGCAAATGCAAGGGATCGTTGTGCAGAGGCTTGTGTGGTAGCATTCATGGTCTATGAAGGTTGCATGCTTGTTGGACACTATGTGGTTTACCATTATTTGGAATCTTTCAGGGGTTATGTCCCTTGGGACAACTTCTTTTTGAAGTGCTTGGTCAAGGGCTTGCTTGTGCTGCGAGGATATGCGCAAAAGGTCAAACATGGATATTTGGGCAGGCGTGTGCTTTAGCTGATCCACAAGACTTGTCTATGGATCTAAGGTTGTAGGATGGTTGACTAGTATAGCAGATGTGGAAGGCACTCCTTGCAAGACAATTTTTGTACGACGCATGGTTACAACACATTTAGCACCTTGGTCTTTGATAGTAATGGTAGCCACATGGCTATCTAAAGGATTTATGTAGTTGATAGTGTTCTCACTATTGGCATAGGTGTAGTTTACTTCTTTTGACTATCCACCAGACTTGGATGATTTCCCTTTATTGTGATCATGGAATTTGTCATTGAATATTGTATGATCAGTGGTGCCTTTTATTTAGGTGTTGGTGACATCGATGACCCCTGTATCAATCAGATCATGGATGGCATTTTTCAATCGATAATAGTTGGGTGTTTTGTGTCCCTTTACTTGATGAAATTTGCAAAAATCATTATCGTTGTACCACTTTGGTTTGATTGCACCATGTTTGTGTTCTCTAATTTTAGGGAGAGTGATATTGTTGGATTACATCATCTTTCTTAAGGTTGATTCTATCAACTCTCCTAATGGTGTGTAATCTCATTTTGGAAATGGAAACCATGGTGGGCGTTGTGCCTGTGGTTGATTGTTTGACATAGTGGTTGCTTGGACATGGGGTGGTTGGTTTTGAGTGTGTTCTTGTTGAGTGGGAACCATGGGTTGTTGGTTAGCCGTAAGTGCTCCTTACAGTGACACTTTGGGTTGGGCATAGTTGGTCATTTTTACATCAATGACACCATCATTAGTGACATTTTGTTTTTGTTCCACCACTTAGCTTTATCTATTGTAGTCTTGTTTGTGTTTATCTAGGTGGGATCTGCAAGGATACCTCATTTGACTAGGTTTTTCTCATAGTGAACTCCCCATTTAACGAGTTGCTTGAAGTTTGGAGCTAACTACAATTCTGTTGCAAATGACATATCTGGAATCAGATTATCAACGAACATGAATATGAGGTCTTTCTTGGGTACATCACACATGATTTTTTTTGCAATATTCCTCCATATTTGTAGGAATTTTACAAAGGACTCTCCATCTTTTTGTTTTATGTTGCAGAGGTCCTTGATGTTGACCTTGCTCTCGATGTTGTGATGGAAGTGAGCAATGACTTTTTCGGCCAACTCATCCCAAGACAAAATGCCATGAGGTAAGTGTGAGAACCATTCCATTGTTTATTTGGATAATCTTTGTGTGAATAGTCACATTAAGTATGTCTCTTCATGTGCGACCTCAATGCAACTAGCAAAGAATTATCGGATATGCTCAACAAGGTTGGTACTACTCCTGTATTTGTCAAATTTGGGTACCAAGAACTAAGTGGGAAACAAAGACATGTGCAAAGAATGATCAAAGGGGTATGGATAAAAATCCTCTATGGTGTAGGATTTGGTTTGACCTTGATTTTGTATGTCCATCATTTGGGTTTGAAGAATCTACACTTGTTGGATTAGCATGTCCATTTGAGATTGAGGATTGTTTATTACATTTTACCTCTGTGTTGTAGTAGGTATGAGGCTGTGCCTCTATGTCCCTTGCATTGGGACATACAATCTATTCCTTGGGACTTGATATTGGTTCCCCAACATGTGATTCTGATACTAGGGCATGTGATTGGCCCCAGATTGATTCTATTGTGTTTGTTGTTGGGGTTGGTTTTGTTGTTGCTGAAGCTGGGGTTGCTGCTACTGAAGTTGAGGTTGATGTTGCTTCTCGGGTTGTTGTGGTCCTTGTAAGAGAAAAGGTGTAACCTTGGGTGGGAATTGACTGAAAGTCAGACCCGTAGAGATGGATCCCTATGGGAGTGAGGTATTGAGCCCAAGGCTAGTAGGGATTGACTGTAGTAGTGGAACAGTTGCAAAAGGGTTGTTGCTTGTTGGTGGGATTGAGGAAATAGCATGAGAGCTTGATTGAAAAGGACATGAGGCCGAGGGTTGAGGCACACTAGTGACCATGGGTGCACTTAGTTGGGAGCCTTTCATGCTTTACGTGGAAGACGTGCTAGCTTGATTTGCGAAGGTAGTCTGATTAGACACAGTCTACGCTAATGTTGTTGTTATCAAAGATGGAAATATTTGGGATATCACATGTTCTATTTGAGAGGGTCAAGTAGTTTTTGGACCTGCGAGAGAGTTCTCAAGCCATATGGTTGACACATTGAATTTGGTAGGGAGTTTGACTCCCTTCTTAATCAACGTGGCTAAGAAATGTTCAGGATTCCTCTCTACAACAGTGTCAACAACTTGTGCGGAATAGGCATCTTTATCTATGTCTACGAGCTCCTCCTATGTGACATCATGGAAAAATATTAGTCTACGGGGATTCTCAATGAAAAGAGCAAGACTGGTATTCCTGAAAGGGTTTTCCTCTCGCTCTTGTTCCCAAGGGGGAAATTGGTTGATATAAGACTCATCAAGTTGAGTTTTATCCTTCGACCTAGTATAAGGCCCTCCATAAGGTGTGTGATACATGGTGTTGTCCAAATTTTGTGACTAAAAAAAGTAATATAAAGCAAACAGAATAGGATAACCTTTCTAGGGGGAGTCCGAGTTATGTTTAGACAGGGGTAATTCTAAGGACAGATGTTAATTTATCTTCATCTCAAAGACTTGGTGATGTAAGAATAAGATTGTTGACTATTGCCTAGGACAAGGTCACTGATAGAGATATGATGATTTTGAGATAACGAGATCAAGATATTTTGAGTATGAACTTTTGAACTAAAAATTCTTGGATGATAGTTGTGCTTTCAAATAATGGATGATCTTTAAAGTTTAGAGATTCACACAATGTTCTTCACATTTTTTTGGGATAGACACTGATATTTTACACAAAATGAGGAGTCTTTCCAAGGTTTTTTTAGGAAAAAATAGGTGTTTAAAAGTCTTTGGTTTAAGTGCGGCGAACCTCCACCAATTACGGTAAAGTGACAGGTTGATTGCGGTAATGTATCACCAATTGCAGTAATAAAACAATCAAGTGCGGCATAAAAAAGGATGATTGCAGCAAACTTCCATCAATTGCGGCAAAATGCGGGCAATTGCAGCAAAGGGGAGATAGTCTCAAAAAAAGACTCAAAATTGGCTTCACTCTCTGACAAAATTGATTTTCAGGATCAAGGCTTCTAAGTCACAGAACAATTTTGATGTTGACACCCTAGACTTTAACACGTTGAACTTATTTTGACAGTTTTGATGTTTGTTTTGCGTTTTGGAGACTAATCAAAGAACAAGCACAATGGACAATGTGTTTTGTAATCTAGCATGGATTTTGAAAAAGGACAAACATATTAATCTAAGGAAATTTTGGTTGTCAAATACAATGTTATAGATCTAATGCTTGAATGTTTGTTAGCTCACACAAAAAGTCTCACACTACAAGGACACGAAGGTCCACGACGTAGGTGCTTGTGTTTTTATCGTTACCAGATATTGTTGTCATGCTAGTGAAGATCTCTTTCACTAACACAATACCCTGGAACACATATGTTGGAAATCTTGGGAAGAAATTTAGCAACCCCTTACACTATAATTAGGTTTTTTTTTTGGAGGTGAATTGGGTTGGCCTCTATTTTAACAAGGTTGTAGTAGGGTCCACGACATCTATCCAATCAGTTTGTACGTGTGTGACTCACTTAAGATCCTACTTGATCATGTTGGCTACTTAGGGATACTTCACCCAATCTAAATTATCATCAACACACCTCGCCCGAGCTTGGCTAGCTATAAAACAAAACTTTGGTTTGTGTCTTGTATATATATCGATCAGAAGGATTACCAGTTTAAGGTCATTCTCACAGGAAGAAGTGCATTCCCTAGACAAGACTTTCTAAAAAGTATAAAGGTGTTTAATCTAACAGATTGTGTAAACACACCAAAGACTCAAAACACAAGGTTAATCGTTTCAACCCCAAAGACTGAAATGTGAACTAAGCTAATCGCCCATACAAGCACAAGTGTTCAATTTAAAAGCCCAAAGTAGGTGATGATTGCTTTTTCAATTTTAATACACCAAATTTGAAATGTTGTTTGCCTTTGTTCAATTCTTAACCTCCACATCAATTTTAAGCACCAATTTGGAAATGTGAGGTTCAAGATGTTTGCATGCAATGTTCTTTTTAAGGACTAAAATGACAAATGAGTTTATTTTAGTTGCTTTGTTAAACTTATCCTCGCCACAAGCTATCAACAAACATGATTAGTACCAAAAAGCGTCTAATTAAGAATTGAATAATAACCCGCAACTCCATAATTGTTATGACTGCTAATGCTAATTGTGACTTTGTACTTAGTTTCAAAACGCTTGATTGAATCCAGATATTTTTTGTATGCTTTGATTTGATCTTCCGCTATGATGGCTAAGATGGCTCTTTGTTGCATTCGATAATTAGTGGTCCTTCTTATGGCCGCTCTTAGTGATCTAGCACCCAAGATGCGTCTGATTACCCTTTTGGCCATTCATCATTGATCAATCCTGCAAAAAATAGATAAAACAATCAGATTATGACAGAAAAACAATGATTTTCAATAATCTTGTCAGTTGCAGTAATCTTCTGTCGATTGCGGAAATGTTCTGTCAAATGCGGCAATGTTCTGTCAATTGCAGTAAAGTACTTTAACCGCGGCAGAATGTTGTCGATTGCAGCACGAATCGGTCAATTGTGGTAAACTCTGTGTGATTCTAGTAAACTGGTGATGATTGTGGCATAGATCGGTTAATTATGACATAGAGCAAGAAAATAGACTTTTGAATAACGACAGAAAAACAAGTGTGAAACCAAATGATTGCGGCAATAAACCAGACGATTACGGCAATCTTTCGTCAATTGCGGTAAAATACCAACGATTGCGAAATTACAAGTATATCGAGAAAAGCCTGAAAAAAGAATTCTGCAACCGTATGGTCATGGCCAAAAAAATTTTCTTTCATCTACAAGTGATATTTGGGTTGTTTGATTGATGTCGGGTTCACCAAAATGTATGCATGGATCAAAATCTGTAACGCACCTCAAGTACGAGGGGGTTAGTAGCACCGATTTGCAAAGGGGGAAATCAATCAAATAACTACTAATAACAAAACTATTAATCAATAAAATAACAAGCAATAAAGGAGGTACACAAATGAATGCAAACCAACAATGCTCGAATCTTCTATTGTCTCTCTCTAATCCTTCTGAAATGTTGTTTGTGTGATGCTTAGTATTGGTGTGGGCAGCGTCTATGACTTGGGAGCGTCAAGAATATGATATCAAATATGTGTGATTGCAAGATGGCTTGATGCTTGAACCAATTTGACAGAGTAATAGCGCATGTGAGCTTCAAATCTTGGATCCCTCAAATGGTTATGAAGGGTTTATAATATAGAAAATGATAATGATACGAATGGTTAAGATCAATCCCAGAGATAGGAGGATGAACTGTTGAGATCAAAGGGAACTGGAGAAGTCATCTATAAACTCCACCTCTTCAACTGGGAGAGAGGAGATAGAGTTTGGTTAACTGAAGAGAAAATTATGAGTTACCTTTTAGAACTGAAGAGGCAATTTGGAGTTAACTTTTTGAATTGAAGAGATGGGTGGAGAAACCCATGTAATCAAAGATCTAATTAAGAGTTATCTTTTTAACACCAAGAAAGGATTTAATTGAATATTTAATTCATTTTTTAAATTTAAAGTATTCAACATGTGAGACAATTGAATTCTTTTTCGATTAAAAATTGAATTGTTGAATGAAATTAAATTAATTTATTTAGAAGAATTAATTAATAAGTTTAAATATTTGAATTTAAACTTTAGGAAATTGAATTTAATTAATTAATGAAGATTAATCAATTAAGGTTAATTAATTAAATAAAATTAATTATATAATTAATTTTGGGGACTTGATTAGATGATTTGGGGAATGAATTTAGAAGGAAATAGATGATTAATTAATGATTAAAAAATTATTAATTAATAGATGAAAATTAGTGTTTTTAATGTAAAGTCGCAAGTCTACCCATTTTAGGGTGCCTAAACCACTCATCATCTTATCTGATTCTAATCTGATGATATCGACTCTTCAAGTCTATCTTGATGAAATACTTAGCTCCACTCAAATAATCCATCAAATCATCCATCCTTGGCAAAGTAAATTGATACTTAATTGTAATCTGGTAGATAGCTCTTGAATCACTACACATCCTCCATTGTCCATATTTATTAGGTTCTAACACCGCAGGCATTGCACATGGACTCAAACTTTCTTTAATCAACCCTCTCTACAACAAATCTTGTGCTTGCCTATTGAGTTCTTCATTCTCTGCTGGTGTCACCCTGTATGCTTCTTTATTAGGAGACTAGCCCATGGTATCAGATCCATGCAATGACTGATAATTCTAACTGGTGGTAATCCATCAGGTACATTATCTAATATGATGTCAACATACTCATTCAACAACAAAGTGATTTCTTTAGGATTTTCTTCTACCAAGACATTATTTTCAGACTCCTTAGGTACTAAGGCAAAACACACATTATCATGCTTCATGCCATCCAAAAACTTCATGCCATCCACTAGATAAATTATTGCATGGGTACATACTTCCCTGTTAAGAGGATCCTCTAAAGGTAAAAAACTTTGTTTCATCCCATTAGCAACAATAGTGTAAACATTCCTTCTACCATCATGTATAGCTTGTCTATCGTACTGTCATGGTCTACCCAACAAGATATGACACACATCCATAGAGATAATATCACACAAAACCTCATCATAATACTTCTCAATATTGAATTTAACTGGGCATTGTTCACTTACCAGTACCTTGTGTTCATCTTGTATCCATGCAATCTGATAGGGTTTAAGATTTTCCACCCTCTACAACTTCAATTTGTCAACCATTTCCTTTGAAGAAAGATTATCATAATTGCCATTGTCTATGACATCTATGACAACATTACACACCTTGTTTTTTACCTTACATCTAGTTTTAAACAAAATATTCCTCTATATAGACTCCTTCTCTTGTTCTCCATGGTATGGGATTCTCATAGTCATCAGGGTTGCACCTTCCTTTGCTTGATTGTTGTTCAATGAATCAATGGACTCTTCATCAACAAATTTTGTTCTCCTATTGCCTTCTGCCTTTTTTTTAGAGTTACCTTGCTTGCATATAAAGGCTCTATATCCTACATCACCACATTTGAAACAAGTGCCACTGAAATTTCTCCTTTCACCACTACCTTGTCTTTCATTCCAGTAGAAAATCCTATCATTCCTCCTATAATAGTCATTATCCTTAACTTATGACTCACATTTTCCTTAATCTGTAGAAGATCTGGCTCTACCTCTTTGGAATATTCCTCCTCTGCCTCTTTTTCTTTTCTCATGCCTTCTGTTCAACTTCTCTTCATCCTTCAAGGCCCACTTATAAACCTCTTCCACACTCCTAATCTACAACAGACTGATTTCATCTTGTATGGAAATCTTCAAACTATTAAGATTTATATGAACCGGTATGATTTTCAACTTGTAGAACTCTTCAGTATAACAAGTTTAACACTTAGGTCTCTTTACTTCAAGTTCTGCAACTTTCTAAAAAAACTTACTTGGTAGTCCGCAGTCAAAAACTTAGCCTTCAACTTATTTACCATCCTATCCCAAGATTTGATCTTGTATTTACCCCTTCTCTGTCGATCTGTTTGCAAATTTTCTCACCATAGGGATGCTTGTCCTTTTAACTTAGTGCAAGCATACTTTACCTTCTTCTCTTCATTAGTTCCTTCAAGTTCAAAATACTTGTCCATCTCTGTGATCCAATCTATCAATTCATCAACATCTAGGTTTCCATGATAATCAGGTAGGTTGAAATGATGTCTCCTATTAACATTAGTCAAGGCTCTAATTAACCTCTCCTCTTCATTATTCAACTATGATTGTGCCCCATTTTTCTCTCCTTCTACTGTTGGTTCCTGATTTTGTTAATCTCCTTCTTCATCACTTGCATCTTCTATATGTTTTCCTCTCCTCTAAGCAGTCTCCATTGCTTCCAATATGGAATAAATTTGTCTCAACAAGTCTAAGACCGTTGGATCTTCATTCTTAGCTCCACCTATAGCATTTCTCCTTTATATTTTCACAATCCTTAGTAGTTGTAGGTCAGAACCCTTCAACCACCACCTCACAAGCAAACCCTAGGTTGCAAAACCTTGCTCTAATACCACTTGATGTAGTCAAGGATGAATAAATCTCAATGAGATTAGTTCAATCCTTGCATCTAATACAACACAATGAAAAAAAAACAATACAAGATGGATAGAAATGAGAGATCAACCTTCGATTATTATCAGAAAATCATTTACAATAGATCTGCAACATGCAGTCTCACATGCCAAGCATACATGATGATTATGATAAAAAAAAACCTTACCAACCCTAGCCAAATAATCTTATGAAAATTACCTTGCCCCTTAGGAACAAGTCCATAAGATTATAAAGCAATCATAACATCTGGTCGGCCCAGAAAAGATCACATTTCTCAATAATTGAAGAAACATGTTACAACAAATAGGTCAGGACCCAAATCATTAGGTTCAACCTCCAATATAAGAAATAATAGATGCGGTCATACAATAAATTTAGCCTCAAACGTATCAATGATTTGGCACAATCACGTACGAATATTCCCATCGGAAGATCAAAAAATGATAAAAAACATAACGACTGACTGGGAAAAAGAAGAACAGGACAGTCAAGTAAATAATTTGCAAAATCTCAAGTGCAATGAATCCAAATGATGTGCGATCATAGGATAAGGTCCAACACAAAGCCATGAACACATTGTAGCAACCGCAACACAAAATACAAATCACAGATCTACCACTAACAGAAACATCAAACTGATCAAACAAGAAAATAAATAATTTTTTTTGATGCAAGATTGCTAAGATCCCAAGATTCTCCTTCATTAGTTTTTGATTAATAGTTTCTTTGATTAGTTTGGTGCTACTAACGTGTTTTCCTGATTCTTGTAGATTTTTCCCCTACATACAATAAGCTCCCATAAAATTATATAATTAATCTATCCATGTCATTTTGATAACCCATATCCTAACTTAAGATCAACCAAAGCCCCACAAACAATCAAATAAATTTACCGTAACATCAAGAGCTCCCCGAGGAAAAGTAAAACCATGATCCTAAAACAAGAAGATATACTACCACAAACAATCAAAGATAAATCCAACACCACCAATAATTCACCTGCACATCCAATCATGTCATGTCAAAATTCAAAAGGCATAATAAACATCCATGACACCATATTCACTACCTAATGTACCAATATCAAATTTCCACCATGTCATACCTACCTACATCACACATAACTAACAACATAGGTCCTCTATTTTCAAATTTAGGACCGCCCATGATTATAGTGCACAGGGGTCAATGTACTACCCCTTGAAATTAAATTCTTTTTAATTTTAAAATGAAACCAATTTTTTTTGCAGCATATGATACAACATGGTAGGGATTTTTCAAATGACCAAAAATAATCAAATTTTATAACAATCTTCATCTCTTGGGCCTCCTAGATTCAATGATGAGGTATTTTATGGCCTAAAGGGTTATTTGTGAAACCTCCCCACCAAAATCATCATAGTGAACACCCATATTTGTTTTCCAACTTATATTCATAAATCTAGATATGCAAAAAATGATCACTAATATACAACCACAAAACTCTAAATCTTCAAGTGAAACTAAAAAAAATCCTCATAAGTTGTCACATCTTCATTCTTTCCTACAAACCTTGAATTCAACTACATACTATGTCTACTTGAAAAATGTCTAGACAAACCACAACCATGTATTTGATAAGAAATGTTAGGAAATCTCCAGTCGTACATGCCAATTCACACATTGCCCAAATAGAGAAAACTATGCAAACAAGTATTCTAAGTCCATATGAAAAATAATAGACAACATAACATCAAAGATGACACAAGATATACACTTTAAAAATCCCCAAGTGGTAAAAACCCAACCTCCAAAATCACTAATCACTCTTTTTTTATTGGTGATAATTTAATTTTATTAATAATAAAAGAGTCTGCAACAACATGAAATAAATAAGAAACCCTAGCCATCTAACCTCTACCTCCCTATAACCTTCCCTTACATAAAAATGGATCTACAATATCCTCCCAACTAAGTGTTACAAGTGTGGTTGTTGCTGCACCAAAAGATTGAACTGTTAATGCTTGATACAACCAATAGATTTATAGAATCCACAGGAGGCGGTTAGTCCCTTGTCATGAATCCCAAGGGGAGCACTGACAATTTTGCCAATAATCTCCCCCTCAACATTACCTAAGGGGATTCAAACCTGTGACCAAGCTCTAATACCACTTGTTACAAGTGTGGTTATCGTTGCAACAAAATATCAACCTTTCAATGCCTGATACAACCACTAGATTTATAGAATCCACAGGATGTAGTTAGTCCCTTGCCACGAATCCTGAGAGGATCACTGACTATTTTGCTAACAATAAGCCCCTATATCCCCTTACAAATAGTATAAGCCCATTTTTAAAAACAAATAGGGAAATCATGAGTAGCAACAACAAAGAGAGCTAGTATAAACACAAACATTATGTAACAATATTATGTTCTCTATTTGCTACCCATTCTATTATGAAATTGGGTCACCTTACTACTGTAATCAAACATAAACTAAAACAACCATAACCCTTCGACATTATCTACAAGGTTTACATCTTCCTAACCTTATACTTAGCTTCATATGTCATGGATCCCCCAGGGAAGAAGACCCCGCCTGTTGTGTCCAGTTTGGCCTTCCTAGCTTCCCCTCGCTCACATAATTTCTTCTTATTTTTCCTTCCAATTGTCCCATGTATTGTTTTAGAATCTCCTAGCTAACCTTGGTCTCCTCTTTCCTCCTCTCCTTGCTGGTCATCACACTCCATATGATAAAGGGTTTAAAAATTTGTAATGTTCCCTCAATGAGCCTATAATTTCCTTCTTCTACTTTGAACCCAACCCCCAATTCAGCTAGTGCCAACATTGGTATCATTCCCATTGTCCATTTTGGAATCGCATAGGAGCACATAACCCATAATGCCTCCTCTTTCATACCTAGCTCCAAGGACGAGGAAAACATGATCGAAACCACATCAATATTAAATTTGTAGTGATGCTCAATCATCGTGAATTCTTTCCCCAAGAATGGGTCCAAGATTTTCCAGAATTGTGGATTATCCACCAAGAATATGCCCTTCATCCTCTTCTCGATTAATTTCCCCAAGAAAGGTTTGTTGCTTCTTTGGTGTCTTTATGGTGAAATTAGCTTCTATTTCAACCTAATTCTCTCTCATTGTCCATTGGAAACACTTGGTAATGGTGCCAATTATGTGCTCAACTTTTGATAGTTTCTTACTCTGTGTCACCTATATTTGCCTCAAGAAATCTAGACACTTTATTTTTTATGAGTATTAATGTACTCGACAATCCCGCCATGCCTTCCATGTCATGTGAGAAGTAAATGTCTTAATTCCATTTAATGATTTCCTTCAAGATCTCTCTCATCTGCTACTAATATCCTCATGTGGAGTAAATACCATGTGCCTTCATAATGCTTCCCTTAATGACTACTGGAGAGGTGAAGTTAATATTAGGATATTTAAATTTAAATTGGGCCTCGACCAACATGATGTGAAAAGGGAACATACCACCCACTCACTAGGCTATTAACTCCTTGAGATTTGTATACTAATATTTGCTTGTCAATAACGCTACTAAATGGCCATATCCAACCATTCCCCGGTAATAAGTCTTCTACTATTTCCTCTCTTACTTGGTCTTTTATACATACCCCTACCTTTGAAATTATGTTTGTAACTTTTTTACCTTCACACTTCACATGTGTTACTTTAAAGCAATCAAAGAACAAATATTTTTAGTGAAATTGTTTAAATACCAAACATTTGATTCCTCTTTCATGATCACATTGATAACTACCAACAAATCTCCTTCCATATGAAGATTTTAATATTCAGAAGCTTTCCCATTTTGATTTTTATTACGGCTTCCTAGCCTTTAGCCTTGTTATTGGTTCCCTCAACCAAAAATTTTGCCCCAATCACAAGGATCTTACTGTTAGAATGAATTTAGAATAACTGAGAGGGGAGGGGTGAATCAATTAACCTCAGGTCTAGATGTAGCAAATAAAAAATTTCTGTATTTCAGATCTACTCGACAGCAGTAGCATATGTCAACAACTTTAATCATGTAGTTTACTGTCTAATGAAATTGCTTGTAGAAACATAACAATAAAACAAACCATAAGCATTCACACAAGTTGAGACAAGTATTTAACATGGAAACCCAATATGGGAAAAACCACCAGTAACATGCTACCAAGTTTTCACTCTCCTGAAGTGAGCTCTGTGAGGAGCCAACCCTGTTAAAGGTTACAATAACACACTGTTAGGTGTGACCTAGTTAAAGGATTTAATCACCCTGTCAGGAGTGGCCTTGTTAGAGGACTTAGAACATTCCA
>MU224910.1:1896109-1953809 GCA_018584345.1 Thuja plicata | reverse complement strand
TTAATGATGGTACTGAGGAAAAAATCAGAAATGTTGTTGAGTTAGCAATGATTCCCATCCAGAAGAAGATTAATGGGAATGAAGAAATGTTGAAACACTTGCTCACGATGGTAAACACTGGAATGAAGGCTACTCTTGAGAATCTGGTTTCTCTGAGCAATTGGCTGGAAAGTAATAAAGACAATGCTGATCACCCTATTTCTTCCCAGCGTTCGGGACCAGGAACTCGAACTAGATCCAAGATGCAGAAGAATGAGGATCCGGATCTCCAGAAGCTGAGAGAGAACGTGATGACAATGAAAACTCAGCTGGTGGAATCTGAAAGCTTTCTGAAATCTGTGCTATGACTTTGGTGCTGGTGGTCTTTCTTTCTGCTTTCTTTCCAGTAGTTTTGTGTTTTTTGTTCTCTATGTAATTGTTTCCAAATCTGGGTTTTGACCCTTTGTTGACTGCTCCCCTTTTTTGGGGACAGTCTGTTGCTCTTTGGGCTTTCTCGCCTGTCCTCTCTTTGCTTTGTTAAAGGGTTTCGGGGTTCCCTTCAAAACCTACTTTTACCTTAATCAAAAACATTTCATACGTTGTGGAGATTCAAAGATCAAAGTTTAAAATGGATTATCTCAAACTTATAAGTACTTATGGTTTACAATTTGTGAGTTTGTTGAATATTCTTTTGGAATTATTCTTGCATTTTTTATTTATCGTAATTATCAATTGATTGCACTAATGTAATTGGATTATTGGCCTAATATGATTCTCAATACTATTTTGTTGTAATATTGTAAAATTTATTAAATAGACCTCCTAAAAAGGGTTTCAATTTTAAATTCAAGTAAAAGAGATGAACCTATTTTTTCTTATAAGCTTTGCTAATTAGTGTAGACGAGGCATCTAAAAATATGATCAAGGAAAATTAGGCATGAATGAAAATTGTTCAAATCATATAGATCAAAAAATTAGTCCAAATTTTTCTCTATATCACTTTCCAAACCTCTTCGGTGTACCCATTGCACACCAAGGTGCGATTGCTAGTTACTATGTCGAGGGAAGAAGTGGTCCTCATTTTTTTAATCAAAATTTTGCGAGTTTAGATTTTACTTCTACAAATCACATATTTGACCTAGGTCACTTTTACATATTATGGATATTAATCCTATTGAAAAATAAAAGTAAAAATTTGAAGATTTATAATGCTCTTGCACTATAATTGTAGTAGAGCCATGTTATATGAGTTATGACAAAACATGACTTTAAAAAATGGTAATTATTTAAATACGGGGGGATCTTTTAGTGAAGATATGTTCATATTAATATTTTAATACTCATTTCATTTTTATGCTTATTTTCTAGTATTGGTGAAGCTTTTTTTGGCAAAGAAAGTTGGGCCCTTCAATTACATTTTATTGTGTGGACCACACAATCCCAATAGTTATTAGATTTCTTCACTAATGTTAATGTGTACTAATACCTAATCATGTTCTTATCTTATAATTAGTGCAATCATATTTATGAGTCTTACAAAAAATGTTAACGATTTTGCACTAGTGGTTATAATAATCCAAGTAAGAAATGGTTATTTGAGTGTTATGTGGAAAGCTCTTACAACTCTTCAAAGATGTCAAAACTTACAAACTCTTGAGTTGTTTCATGATAAGAAATTACCAAGTTGATCAAACCATTTCGTCCATAACCCAATGAGAGAAAAACATACAAATGAGCTTCCAAAATACCAAAACATGAATATTAGAAGATATACCATGAGATTAGTTAAGATATACCTACAAAAACCTTCAAGAATGAAAGGTAGACTCCAAAAGCATCCATACTCAATATATTATTTAATAACAAAAATATTACAATACAATTAGAGAGCCTTCACAAAAGATTGTCAAACATCAAGCTCCTCTATTGCATCCTCCATGTGTCCAAGCATAATTAAATATACAAGTGCACATCATATACTACTAGCAATCACACCTTGGTGTGCAATGGGTACGCCGAAGAGGTTTGGAAAGTGATATAGAGAAAATTTTGGGCTAATTTGTTAGATGTTAAATAATTGTTGGTGGAGGGCATGATATATATGATTTGAACAATTTTCATTCATTCCTAATGCCTTGATCTAATTTTTAGATGCCTCGTCTACACTGATTAGCAAAGCTTATAAGAAAAAATAGGTTCATCTCTTTTACTTGAATTTAAAATTGAAACCCTTTGTAGGAGGGTCTGTTTAATAAATTTTACAATATTACAACAAAATAGTATTGAGAATCATATTAGACCAATAATCCAATTACATTAGTGCAATCAATTACTAATTATGATAAATTAGAAAAGCAAGAATAATTCCAAAATAATATTCAACAAACTAATATATTGTAAACCATAAGTACTTATAAGTTTGAGATAATCCATTTTAAACTTTGATCTTTGAATCTCCACAACATATGAAATGTTACATATATAGTCATTTGTAACTTAATCTCTGGTTCTCTTTATTTTTTTCCCAAATGAGTGTATAATTTAAGAGGAAATAAAATCAAAAATTGATATTTGGAGCAAAAGCTTCAAGATCCAAGATTTATGTTTCGTATAATCCTTAATAAGAATGAAAAACCATCACACATTTATATAAAGTTTCTAGATGTCATTAAAAAATTAAAGTTTTGTTGAATGTGACAAAATTAAAAAGTCAAAGTAGAATTGATTAATTTCTAGATATTCGAACAAGAGTTTGTTGTTTAGAGAGAGAATTTCCTATAAGAATGAAGAAATGAATAAATAATAAAGGTTAGAAATCATGTCAAACTCACTACAAATATAGGTAGCCTACATAATTCAAATGTATAAATTGTTTTTCATACATCTTAGGATTCAATTAACAATGTATCATTCATGGGTTTACTTGAGATAACATAAACATACAAAAATTCTTTGCAAAAATTAAATAAAAATTTATATTTCTTTTGAATTAGGTTGCTTAAGATGTCTTAAATTAAACTCTTAATCTAAATGACACTCGGTTGGAAAATGATAACTATATAAGAAATTGATTGATTTAATAGCGAGTAAATTTATGAATAACAAGATTGTTTGAAGAGATTTTAAAGATAATAAGAATGAAAGATCAAACTTTGATAAGTTATTTGATGGGAAAATGAGAAATAATAAGAAGAACCTATTGAAAACAATTAAGATCCTAATAGAAGGAACAAAGATCAGTTTTGGTATAAGGATGTTGGCACATCTATAAAAATGCAACCATGGAATTTTAAAAAGAAAAAGAAAAAAAAATACAATTTTTTTTAAGAAATGAAATTGGAGAAATGAAAAATGGATGTAACATTTTGTAAACAAATAAGAAGTATGGTCACAAAATAGTTCCCACCCCTTGTCTATGCTTCCACATTTTAGAAGCATGTCTAGAGTTTAATTTTTAACCTTAGTGATCACAACACCTCCACCACCACTTAACCCACACACTAAATCTTAAAAGCATGTCTAGAGTTCAATTTATTAAGAATATTTAATTAATTATAAATCTAATCATATAATTAAATATAAAAATAAAATTTAAAAGTAAATCTAAATTCTTATATAAAACACGACCCCTTAAAAAAACAAAAAATACTATACATTCAACACTCTAATTATGAACTTAAGGTTACCCCCTTTAATAAAAAAAGATTATCAATTATGTTTTTGTTTTTTAAAATTTCATTTATATATGCGACTTTTAATATTCCCTTATTAATTTACTTTTCCTTTTATTTATCAGTCATTTTAATTTTCAATTTGAACTTATAAATGTTCTATTGTATAATATTATAATATATTACATATTGATTTCTATAATAGACAAATAATAAATAAATTATGAAGAATATATATTATATTATTTAGTTTTTAAATTATTATTTTTGGTCGGTAATTGGTATTTTGTATTGATAAAGTATAAGGAAATTACATTTAAACTTGATAAACCTGATTCAGCATATAGCCGTAAACCTATATCATCTATAGGAGTCATTTGCTCCTTTACAAATTTAAACCATTAGACCTTGGTATCCTGGGATACATTTGAACTTATGACCTTTAGTCTTTACACAAATAAACAAAAAAGCTTTATGCTTACATTTCTTCTCACTGTGAGAATTTTTTAGCCCGTGCATAACAGATTCTACTTACAAACAAAACCTAAGAGTTTAAATTCCTTTGATATTAACCCTACAACAAAAAACCAACAGTCTGTTCAAAACTTGGGCCTTTGAGCATGCAACACTTCATTGTTCGGCTTTGCTGATCAAAAACCCTCCGTGAGCACCTGCCTTTACAAACATAGATAAGACACAAAAAGGGGACTCCAAAAACTTTCTTATCGTGGAGAGCTACAACAAAATGGTCCTCCTTCTATCTCGACCTTGTGGGTTTCTTCTCCTCCTCGATACATTATCCAGAATGATTGTGGCTCGGTTGTTGGCCATTTGGGTTTGCTTTGAGAGCTCCTCCTTCACCTACCTCCATCCATTCACAACTTTATGGAACATATGCGACTTATCAACCATCGCCTGCCAACAAAGAAAAGGAATGAGCCCGAATCTTCTAGCCTCGTCATCATCTTCAAAACACTCAGTAATATCCTACCCTACACCCGACACAGACCACTCTAGGATAGAATCCATGTCTCCCAACACATCCTCATCAAATAAAGCCTTTGTTATGCGGCCAACTTCCTCTGTGTTTTCACGGATCTCTAGTCCCCATGCCATAAAGATAGAGATAACATCTAAATTGGTGCATCTTTTAACCCTCCGTTCTTGAAATTGGGCACCTATAACCTTCAACACACTTGCCACCATTCTATCAGATTTAATCTTCAATAGCCCCTTAATTCTTTCTCTGCTAACCGGGCCTTTGAAGGCCTTCATCTGCTTTTCAGAGTCCAGACTGAAAGTGGCTTCCATTCTTTCCTTTACACACTGTGGAGTTTTGCTTCGTGATGTTTGGAGAGCCACTATTATGATCAAAAACCATCATTTTGCTCTGTTTTAAAGCTGTTACTTTGAGTTTACACCCAACCTTCCCTGAAAATCATGTGAAAGGTCTAATCATTGCCCACGACCCAACTTGCGCCATAAAAAGCATGCATGCTCATTAATGATTACCTCTCTCTTCCGTCATCCTCTTAGTATTACCACTTTGGTAATTGGTCCAGAAATGATGTTTACTGTGTCCATTCAAAACCATCATAAGGACAAAACTTTTAGAATTCATTGCATTTTAAAATATCCCATAGGATCGATGGCAATATAAATTATCAATATTTATTTCCCTCATTATTTTAGACTCATATTGCACATGTCTAAATTGGATAAGTTATCAAATATCAAATCATTCACATTTTCAAATGTGGTCGCCCAATAAGCTACTTTATCTGCCTCCTGATTACCCTCCCGCAGAGTATGACTAATTTTATATTCTTTGAATTTATGCAAACATTCATTCACTTCTCTTATAATTTTGTTAATATATCAAGTTTGGGATTGTCCTCTCTTTATAGCCTCAATTATAATTTTTGAGTCACCTTCTATATGAATTTTATCCACACCTAAAACACTTATCATTTTTAATGCTAAAATAATTGCTTGTGCCTCTGCCAGATTATTAGAGTCGCCCTCTAATCTTTTAGTTGCTAAGGCTAATATCTCACCTTTGTAGTTTCTTGTTATAGCCCCTGCTCCAGATATACCAGCATTTCCTTTTGAAGAGCCATCAAAGTTTACCTTCATCCAGCCAGTGTCTGGAGGAACCCACCTAACATCATCTTTGCAAGTCTTATCAGTCCTGAATGACTAGCATCATTTTTATATTGAAACTTTATTCCTAACCAGTGTCTTTGAATTGAACTATCCCATCATGAGAATATGGTGCTAGCCTTTAATTTTCTTATTGTCGAGCTCATAACTTCTTCAATAGAAGCATCAATCCTATGACAAATTCTCTCTACTGATTTTGAAACCTCTTGGAAAAAATTCTTCTATTCCGTTCCTTCCAAATATCCCATATGATGATTGAAGGACATATAATCCAAATTTTAGATAAAGTGGATTTCCATGGAGGGATTTTCCATCCCTTGAAAATATCTAGTGAAGAGTATGACAAGGGCCCAATGAAATTTAATCTATATTTTATCCTTTCACAGTAGTGTTGAGAGAATCTACAGTGGGCTAGAAGATGATTAGCCTCCTCATTTTCCTACTCACACAGCGGGCATCTTAATGGTCCTATGAAACCAAATTTCTTTCTTCTATCACCTATCAAAATCCTATTCTGAATAGTAATCCAAGCAAATGCTCCTGCTTTTGGTAACCAGTCTTTATCCCAACATAATTTATAAGGCCACTCACATTTTTCCTCCTCATGCACTAGTAAGTTGTAGCCCAATTTTGTCGAGTAGTTCTCACTTTTTGCAACACACCAAATAACATTATCTTTAATATCCAATAGAGTGAGAGATCTTTATGCAAATATGGTGTTAACTTCAGTGCACATTTCCACACACAGACCAGTAGTAGTAGTGTCTTTCCATCCCTATTACTATCACCAAGGCCTAGACTTTGGTTCCATATAGTCCTTGACCTTGTCACCCCATACATCCTTAAAGCCGTCAATTAGTGCTCTTGAATTGTGACTTTCTATCAGAGCCGATTTACCCTCCCATGAGTCCTCCCAAAACAAAGCATCATGTCCATCCCCAACTTGCCATGATAAGTGATCCCTTATTATGGGTCTATATTCCAAAATGAAATTCCAAATTACTGACCCTTTGGGAGGGTTTTGAATTGTAAGAATTCTTCTGTCCTCCCCCGAATCCAAGTATTTTGCTTTCAGGATTTTTACCCATAGTTGAGAGGGATTAGTATAAATATCCCACACCAATTTGGCTCCTAAGGCCTTATTAATCAAGTGCCACTTACGGAGCCCAACTCCTCCATTTTTCCTTGAAGTGCAAATAGTGTCCCAAGCCACTAAGGGCCCATTCTCCTCTTCCTGTTCTCCATTCCAAAAAAAATTCCGCATGCGTTGTTCAATGTATCTCAACACCTTGATTGGGATTTTAAGGCAACTCATTGAGAAAATAGGAATGGTTGATATTATCGATTGAAGCATTAGAATACGACCTACATAAGTGAGCCATTTGCCTTTCTAGCTATCCATTTTTTTAACACAACTATCAATTAAATCCTTCCATAAATTTGCCTTTGAAGCTCCTACAAAATGTGGAATGCCCAAATATTTGTTTGGGAGACTGCCTATTTTCATCCCAAGAAATCCGTGTGATGTGCTATTGAGTGGGTATATTAGTATTAAAAAAGAAAATCTCAGATTTCTCATAGTTAATAGCTTGTCCTGAGGCTATGTTGTAAGTGTCCAGAGTTGATTTAAGTCATCCACAAACTGCAGATGAGTGATAGGATCTAAATCTATGGCAACCTTAAGTCCTTTCCAAGATCCCAAAGAATTAGCCTTATTGATGGTTCTTCCTAATGCCTCAACTAGGATAATGAAAAGAAAGGGAGAGAGAGGATCTCCCTGACGAATATCAGTAGAGGTTTCAAAAAAACCTTGAGGGCTGCCATTGATCAATATAGAAATACAAGTAGTTGACATACAACTATCCACCCATTCACACCATGCTTTATCAAAACCAAAATTTCGAAGCACCTTCAAAAGAAAACTCCTATTTACATTATCATAGCCTTTTCTTATATCCAACTTAACCATCATGCTGGTAGCTTTTCCTTCCTTTATGGAATGAATTGCTTCATGCACCACTATAATTCCTTCATAAATGGAGTGACTGGGAGCAAAACTGCTTTGTTCCTCTGAAATCAGTGTAGGCAACACTTCTTTCAGCCTATTCGCCATTACTTTTGTTATCACTTTGTATACACTATTACAGAGCCCAATTGGTCTAAAATCATCAAAGGATTCCTTCTTTTCTTTCTTGGGAACCAAAGCCAAAAAGGTATTGTTAAAATCCTTGAAAATGAAACCTCCTTTTCTTGATTCCTCCACCACTTCATATAACTCCTTACCCAAAATGTGCCAAGCTTTTTGAAAAAATAAAGTTGGGAATCCATCTGGATCTGGAGCCTTATCAATATTCATTTTGAATAAGGCTTTTTTGACTTCCAACTCAGTTATACTTCTCATCAGTCCCGTGTTTTGTTATGTGGAAATAAGCTCGGGGATTACCTCCAAAAAGACATCCATATCTTCATTTTCCTCTGTGGCTTTTGCAAAGATCAAGGAGAAGTGTTTTACTATAGCCTCATTGATTTGATTTGGTTCAGTTAATAAAGATCCATGGTTATCTTTGATTGAGAAAATTTTATTCAAAGATCTTTTGCCTTTGAGAGAATTGTGGAAATTTTTTGTGTTTCTGTCCCTTTCTTTGAGCCATGTTTCTCTTGACTTCTGTCTCCAGAATTTTTCTTCCATGTTCAAAATCTCAGAATATTTCTTTTTTAACTCTATTTCTTGATTAAAAATGTGCATATCCATACCCCTCGTGGAAGTTAACTCATTTAAAGCAGCAAGTTCTGCTTCCAGGTTATATTTTTTAGTATAAATATTCTTGAACTTTTCTCTACTCCATATCTTTAAGTTCTCTTTTATGAATTGCATTTTTTTAAAGAAAATGAATGCATAGTTACCCAATCTTCTTGGAGAAGCTTTCCACCAACTTTCAATCATATCCCAAAAGCCCAGTTCTCGTAACCACATTTTTTCAAATATGAAAGGGGCTCTTTCTGGAGCAGCATCTTCAATTATCCTTTGACATATCAGAAAATGATATGATCCTGTGATAGGCAATATTTCTTCTTGACAGAGCCATTTGGTTTCCTCCCAAGCACCACAAAGGAGGAATCTATCTAACTTTTTAGTAATACTTGTGAATCCTTTACTTCGGTTTGTCCATGTAAAGGCTCCATTTTTGAACTCTACATCTTGTAATTCATTTAAAGCAACAAAACCTACAATATCCTTTTGACTTTGACTAATCCACCCTTTTCCCCTTAAATTTTCTTTTGGAGAAAGAATGTCATTGAAATCCCCCCCTAGCAGAAAGAGACTATCATTGAATCTGGAAATAATACTAGTGAGAGAAGCCCATAACCGCTGTTTCATTGCTTGACTGCAAGGGCCATAAATATTAATAGCATAAAAGGTGAAATTGTGTTGAAAAGATTGGATCTTAACTAGATGCCAATTGCTTCCTTCCTCTACCAAACTGACCTTTAACCCTGCCTCCTTCCACATAATTCCTAGCCCCCCCGACGCTCCTTCAACATCTTTAAAGAGGCAACCCCATTGTTGAAATTTCCTTGTAAACTGTAGCAAACCATCACCACTTAACTTTGTTTCTTGTAGAAAGACTAAATCAGGTTGGGCCTGGTCAAGACATCTTTTGACCTAGCGTCGTCTGTTAGGGGAATTGTAGCCCCTGACATTCCATGAAAGGAGCTTCATGGCTTTTGGGAAGAGGAACATCCTCTTCCTGGTATAGTCAATTTTGACTGGTTTGCTGCATTCCCAGCAATAGCAAGTTTGACCTTAGCCGATATTGGGCCTCTCTTCTTCTTCTCTTTGATATTTGGTTTGGTAAGATTTGTCTGAGTCTGATTAATAGCCCTTTTATCTAGGAGATCCATCTGCTCCATTAAGCCCAAGTCATCCTTTCCTGCTTTTGCTTTGTCCTCATCAGACTCTGAAATCCATTCTTTTCCTTCCTTCTTTCTCAAATCTTCCATTGACTTATCCAGATTTCGGATAGGGAATATCTAAATATCTATGCACTGGTCTAAAAGTTTATTATTTCCATCTTCTTGATTTTGCTCTCCATGTTCAGCTTGATAAACTCCCTCAATAGTGAAATCTGGCTTGCAGCCTATGTCAACTATCATTGGTTTGAATTATTTGGGGGTATGCATGCTATCTTCTACTGTCTCTGGCACCACTGCGGACAGTTCACAACCATCTTGCTCGATGTTTCTGACCCTGTTTGTCAAGAATTCATTCGAGATAGGGGTTTCATTTACTACTTGAGTAGACATTAGACTATCTGTATTTTCCACAAGAGCAAGGCTATCACTATCTTTTTCCATCCTACAAACATTCTGTGAGTTATTCAGGGTGATTGCCATTTGTGGTCCAACCTCTACCACCGAGGATCTATTTTCAAGCATTTCTTCTTCAAAATGAATCGACCATGGGGGTTTTCGAGTTCTTCTATTTTTGATCATTTTGATCCATTCCACACTATTATTTACTTCAAGACCTTTGCCTTTAACACTTGCCTTCACTTCTTCCATGGTGAGATTAGCTTCTTCAATCTCTATTTTAAGTCTCCATTCCTCTTTATCCGATCCAAGCACAAAAAAGTCTGGAATCTGATAACATTTTTATATTTTCACCAAGAGTTTGGAGTATACATAGAAATCATTTTTATCAACCACCTCTTCAGATAGTAAAAAAATTCCAAAACTGTTTCCAATAATCTCTAGGGTTTCCTCATTTTTGTATTCCCAGTGGAGGTTTCTCAGTTTCAGCCAAATGACTATATTTTCAACTTCTTCTTTGTCTGGGTTAAAGTTAGGTTTCCAGTCACGTATGTAAATTCCTTTCCCATCTATGGTAAACAGTCCCCCTTTCACTATCCATTATTTATCCTTCTTTGTAGGGTAGATTACTAATAGGAACTCATTTGAAAGGGTTTTGATTTCAAAATTACTTCCCTAGTTAACCTCTATCCAGGTTTGAATTTTTTGTAAAGATGGCCACGGGCCCAACCATTTCATGAAAAAAGCATTTTCTTGTAGCCTATTCACAGATTCCTCCCATTGCCTATTATTAATCAATAACGAGGAAGCTCTAACAAGAATAGTGCTATCTACCTTATTAGTTGCCAGTTGATTTGTAGAGGTTGTGTTGATATCGGGCTTACCTTTTTTTGGAGCCTTAGGGCGCCAGAATTTGTCTTCGATCTCCTTGAAACTGAGGTTGTTCAGTTGCTGCAAAAATCCATTCCGCATCCAATATGGAGGAACTCTGTTATCCCTTCTCCCACCATTCCTTCCTCTGTTTGTGTTCTTGGATGGATCTTGTCTCAGAGGCTTCCATTCTGCATGCCTATTGAGTTTATGCCTTTGATAATCATTTTGGACACGAATATTGATGGGTCCCTAAGATCTGTTGACCTGCCTTCGTCGAGAGTCCACATCTCTTTGGAAATCCACCAAACTTCTATTATTGTTCTGCATCCAGTAGGATCTATTTGGATTCTATTGCCCTGAGCGCATTCCAGTCTGTGAATCAAATTTAAGCCTTCCTTTGTCTGATCTATTTCCGCCATAACTTCTTCCTCCATAGCCATTGCTCCCATAGCCGTTATCACGCTCCATTTCATTAATTTTTAAAGAAGATAAACCTAATTTAGTTTTTAAATTATAAATATATAATTTATTATCTATATAGTATTTATGTATTACAATAAAAGTTATTAAAATTCAAAATTCAAAATTCAAAAATATCTTTAAATTAAAAAACAAAAATATATATTAAATTTTAATATGCAATTAATTATTTATAAATTATATATTTATAATATGATACAAAAACTAAAATAATATTTTTAAAATTTCAATATATACTTATTTATTTATAATTTAGATATGTTATAATTATAATATAATATTTATATAAATAAAATAAAATTTTAAAGATAAAATATATTAATCTATCGTTTATCCCTAGATGTCCATACCTTGTTCAAAATCTCACATTTTGGCACAGACTGGGAGGATGCCGGAAGTTTGCAGAGATTGGATTTTTGCATAGCAATCACATTTGGTCATATGCTTCTAAATCATTTTTGACAAAGGCATTTTGTTCATTTCCTGCGATCATCATGAAATAACATTTCCTTGAGGAGTCGCCCGAACAGTTCATGTTCCTTGTTTATGCTTATGCATTTTGGACAAGTGTCTGCCCGAGCATTTCCAACTGTAACATCAGACGATCATTCCCTCTCTTCCATGGTAAATGGAATGTGAAGCAACAACATTATCAACTAAAATCACACTAAAATCTAACGGTAATGACACTATCAAACCACCGACACTGCCTCTCCTACTCAACGTTCCCCTCAACAATTACAGTTTCCCTCTCTTGTGCAAGACAGATGTAGTGTGTTTGCTCTTAGCATTAAAGACAAAGTTTCACGCAATCGCAACAACCCCAGTCGACTTTCAACAGCTCGTCCAGGTCATCTCCAAGTACACCCTCATTAATTTTTTCTTCCCTTTGCATTCTCTCTTATCTGGTTACCTCCTCTCACATGCCAAATTCCAATCAAGTCGCCCACTCTGACAATGTCGGTCTTATCACTGTCCACCATCCTCTATCCCTTCGATGTCCCATCCACCTTAAAAATAGTTGTGGTGGTCTTGAAAATGATGAAGGGCGAGGATCATCCTGATGGTAGTCATTCATTCAAACAAAATTTGGACCATTGATTTTAAAATTCAGCTCCTCCTTCTCATATAAGAAACGCCTTCGGCGTAATTATATATTGACTTTGATTGTAAAATGCTTTACTTGCATCCTTGGCTTGGTATTTAAGGACCAACCCTAATTTATTTTAGAGCACATAAATAAACACCTCTTTCTCACATCAAGAAAAATGGAAGCATTATCACGTGACATTAACATTTGCATCAACATTCTAAACCATTATAATGACTTCTTGTTATTTTTAATCTTGATTAAATAATTGAATTTATATCCTTCAAATTTTTAAAAAAGAAATATTCTTAAATCATTTACAAACTCATTTACTCACACAAACATATATCGAATTCATAAATCAAAGTGAATGAATTTTGATTAAAATTTTATATTGAACTTATAATTCAAATATATGCAATTTCTCTCTATGATTACCTAACACAATCAACTAATAAATCTAATAACACAATCAACTAATAAGTCTTCTAAGTCTTCTAACAAAATCAAAGTCCAAAAGATTTAAACTAAGTCCTATTTTATTGCCTAAAGTTTTTTTGCATATTTGTGTTAACTAATCCATCTACAAATACCTAAACATTTGTGTAAGCAATTATTTCCTTCCAAGTGGTGAATGGAGTCATACATGTGTTGCCATTAGCTCGAGAGAGAAAAATGATATGGGTCTCTTAGGGAGAGGTTATGTATTTGTTAGGATTGCATACTCCTGGGCTTTATGCAAGGGACCATCGGGAAGGCCCAAACATCGTTTTACTCGATAAGCTCTTCCCCCCTTATTCCTCGCCCACAGGGCTACGCATTATTTCCAACCCAAATGGCATGCCCCGTTCTGAAAGGGGGATATATTGTTGGATCGCAATCATAATTCAGTAGCGTTTCAGTTTGATACCCACCGGGGGGTAGGGTAAGCATTGTTGCAAAACGAAGAATTTCCATTGTATTCAGAATTCGGAAGGTAACATTTTGCTCATACAACTGGCATTGCCACTGCCTGGAGAGGATGGATGCTGACGAAGAAAAGAGAGAATTAATTCTCGTTCAAGATGAAGATGAAGATGAAGATGAAGTTGAAGTGGAAGGTGGCGATGAGCAAGAACACGTTCAACACCAGGGCAGCGAGACAAGGAAAAGACGTGGCAGGAAACCCAAGTCGCTCTCTTCATCCCCATCAACAGCTAAGAAAGCTCAAGAAGAAGAAGATGTTTGCTTCGCATGTTACGATGGGGGAAACTTGGTTCTCTGTGATCGCAAGTGAGTGACATACCCACTAACATATTCATTCACGTTTGTTTCTTTTCCTTCATTTTTTCATTTTTGAATTATGTGCGTGCAGGAGATGTCCCAAGGCATACCACGCAGAGTGTGTGGGAGGAGACGAAACTTTCGTTCAATCAAAAGGACCCTGGATTTGTGGTATGCTTCGGATTCTTTCCTTTTACAGTAGGTGTCCCATTCAGCCGCTTAGCTAAATTTTCTTCGCAATTACTGCCCAAATTTATAGGAGATTTTTTTGGGTTAGTAGTTCCATGGTTTTATTAGTCCATTAGGGTTGCTCTACTATTATTGCATGCCCCATTACACTCTTTTTTCACACCTACACAATTCCAAGATATTTGATTTTCTTTACACAAACTTCAATTTCACGTTATTTAATATCAAGAAACCTAAAATAATGTTGATTTGCTTTACACTCAGCAATTTATTGGACACTTGAAGATTGGTTCGCACAATTATGTATATGTCAAGATTTTTGTCTAGATTTCAATAAGTTTTATTGGTAAATGAATATCAGGTTGGCATTCATGCACAGAGTGTGAGAAGCCTGCCAAATTTCTGTGCTATACCTGTACATATTCTGTTTGCCGAACCTGCATAAGAGAAGTGGAATTTGTTTGCTTAAAAAAAAACAGGGGCTTTTGTGAAAATTGCCTGCCACTTGTTCTCATGATAGAGGAGGATAAAGATGTTCATTCAGATGGGGTATGCTACATTCTTTCACCATTATCACTAGAATAATCATGAACAGTTCTGCATGAACACCTTTATTAAAACAGGATAACTTTTTCATGTTATTTTTTCGCTGCAACAAATATCAGCATTTCAAAACCGTAGCTTTTCAAGCTTGTGCGTTTCATAGTTTGTGAATACTTGAATCTTTTTTACATGGCTTTATGCATTCTACAGGTAAAAGTTGATTTCAGTGACAAGGAAACTTGGGAGTATTTATTCAAGGATTACTGGCTTGAGTTGAAGGATAAGCTATCCTTGACATTAATGGAGATCAAGAAGGCTAAAAATCCTTACAAGGACATTGAGGATATAGGATCCGATGTATCATTTGATGAAAATGATGCGTCTTCCTCAAGTTCTGATAGTGGATCAGATCAGCTTGTTGAGGAGTATGACATAAGCATGAAAAGGAGGAGGAGGTCCAGAACGTTTACTGGTATACACGATGACGCTCGACTGGAACAAGAGTCAGGGAAGAAAGGGAAACTTGCCCGTAGAGAATTCAATGATTGGGCTTCAAAGGAACTGTTAGAGTTTATTGGACATGTGAAACAAGACACTGAAAAAGTTATCTCCATATTTGAGGTTCAACGCCTCTTGCTGCAATATATAAAGGAGAATAAGCTTCAAGATCCTCGCAAGAAAAGTGTCATTTCTTGTGATGAGAGGTTACACTGCTTGTTTGGAAAACCAATTGTTGGACGGTTTGAAATGTTAAAGCTTCTTGAATCACATTTCTCTTCAAAGCAGTCTTGTTTTGTGGAAGAAAGTTCGGCATGTGAAATCCAAGAAGATGCCCAGCATGATAATGATAACCGGACTGATCTTAGTGCCAATAAAGAAAAAATAAGCAGGATTGCTGATAGAAAGCGCAAGACACGGAAAAAGATTGATGAGAAAGCATCAAGGCCCAATCCAAATGATTATGCTGCTATAAATGTCCATAATATTGGATTAGTTTACTTGCGACGAACTTTAATTGAAGATTTACTGGAAGATCTTATGAGCTTTAATGCCAAAGTTGTTGGTTCTTTTGTGCGAATAAGAACATCTGGAGTAGGCAATCGCCAGGAGGTGTTCTACCGGATTGTACAAGTTGTTGGTAATGCATATATGTTTTTGGGTTTTTTAATAACATTTATTTTTAATATTCCATTGTATTAGAGGTCAAACTAGCCACATGGTTCAAATCTGCACCATTTGAGATTTTAGAACTTGTCTAATTATGATTTATAGGTACAAAGAAGATAGGAGAGCCTTACTACACAGGAAGAAGGACAACTGATATCATTTTGGAAATCTTAAATTTGAACAAAAAGGAGGATACATCCATTGATGCTGTGTCAAATCAGGATTTTACTGAGGTAAGTTTAAACTTATAGTATTCACTGTGCTTCTTATCACAATATTATAATACTAGGAAGTGGCAATCTTTTTCTTGACATATAGAAATCAAATGCTTTTCTATATCATAATTTTTAAGCACATTACTAGATGCTAGTCAGTTATGTTTCTCTGGTCAATTCTGCTTGTTTAAACACATTACTAGATGCTAGTCAGTTATGTTTCTCTGGTCAATTCTGCTTGTTATGTGTAACATAATTATTAAGATCTGCTGTGACAAGACAACTCCTTATCAGTGGTAATGACTAAATAGTTTAAAGACAGTCTCTTTTGGGGAACATGTTTCTTGTAGCATTGTTGTAAAACCATAAAATTACATCTGGTTGGATTTCTGGAGTTTTATTCCCCTTTTACTTTTTTTGAGTTGTAATTTGTACCATTGCAGATGGAAACTTCACCTTTTTTCCATTATTTAATGACAATTAGTTGGTTTCATGGTTCACCTCTCTCATTTGTCTTCCGTTTATGAAATGCTTCAGCAGATCCCACATCTTGTATGTCCTTGTTGGAATTTGTAGTGGGCTCAACAAATTTTAAACAACATGTATATATGACTTAAATTTTGCTATTATGATATGTTGCTTCTCCAAATACTAATAGTTGTTGGAAAAGAAAGCATAAACTCTCAGCACAGATGCAAAATTCTAAATGAGATTGCCCTAAGGAAATTAAACAGGTTTTGTCCTTCAATCTCCATATCGAAGGGTTCTTGTCCTTGAATTGATATTTGAACAGAGAGCTCAGGCTTTGAAAGAAATTATATAAAAAATGATATTTTTATCAAAGGCAACCAAGCACTTTAATATATAGCACAAGGCACAAACTCTAAAGGTGCATTTTCCCTCTCAAAGATAACAATCAAAATATCAAAGAGATTATTTCCTCTAAATAGCCCTTACTTTGTCAAGAATACCAACTTTTAACTCATTAATAAACTTATACAGAATCTATCACTAAGAAGTCGTCAAGTGTCCTTGAGGTTATAACACCTCTTTCTAGAAATCAATGTCTCCATAAGCTATTATTTTATTTGTTGCTTCTATATCCTTATTGGGAAAATAAGGATAGAGCTCACATAAATTAATTAAAAGGGACATTAGAAGTCATCTCTTCCCAATATTGCTTACCACAAGTAATGTAGAGTTGGGTGCTCAAGACTATTTGATCTCTCTTCTGTAACATTTTTTGCATGTAGGTTCTTCCAATGAACTATGTATCTTTTGACTATTTTGTCCCCTTACTTATTCACTTGTGTATCAATGATGACATTTGGCACCAAAATGAGCTTCACTTCGTCATCCAAGGATATCAAATCAATTAGTGGTGTAATACATTGTCCAAGTGCCCTTGTGAGGCAAGACACATGGAAAACATTGTAAATTCTGATGCTTATTGACAATTCTAGTTCATAAGCAACTTCACTATCTTTCTGACAACTTTGTAAAGTCCATAGAAGCGAGGTTCAACCTTTGTAGCTCCATGCTGCTTAATGGAAGTCTACTCATAAGAATGTATGTGTAGAAAAACCATTTTTTCAGCTTCAAATGACCTCAAAATACGGTGTTCATTCCACATAGAAGTTTTGTAGATTTTGAGCTGTGTTGTAGGTTATCCTTGAGTGAATCCTACCAATTCACTAGCTATTGGTACTGAATGCATGCAAATGTATTAAATGGAATACGCGTAGAAATTTAGCCTATTCAAACGAACACATGCGAACCTCAAAGTGATTTGTTGATATGTTGACTGGTTGGATGTGGTTGCTCATTGATCTAGCAGCATGACGACATGATAAGGGAGATTTAATGTTGAAATTGACAACATAATGATAGCGTGTGAAGAGATTCCATGAATGAGATAAAAGACCTCAATTTATAATTTTTTCACGAGTAAAATTAATGGCCAAGATTGAATGTAAAATGGACGGTTATGATTGAATTGGAGTGTGGTCCTAGATTGGAGGCTTAGCCTTGTGACGAGTGTCACAAAGAGAAGTGATGTGTAAGGGCTAAGTGTGTTGTGAGCACACATGGGGAAACTCATGAAAGAGACATGTCTATGACATGTGTAAGTGATAGGCTGACTTGTGAAAGTTCCATGTGTAAAAGGTAGAGGGCTTGTGAAAATGACACGTGGAAGAGGTGATATGACTTTTCATGCTGACTTGTGAAAGTTCCATGTGTAAAAGGTAGAGGGCTTGTGAAAATGACACGTGGAAGAGGTGATATGACTTTTCATGCTCACATGTGTGAGCAAGAGGAGGGTAGCTTGTGAAAGTGACATGTCTATAACATGTGTAAGAGGTAGGATGGCTATGATGTGACATTTCATGCTCACACATGTGTGGGCAAGAGGAGGGTAGGGACACTTGTCACATGATGACAAGTTTAGATCTTGATCCATGTAGATGGATTGAAGGGCTAGGATTGAGTGGCAAGAATTGAGGGTGATATGAAATTAAATAATAGGAAAAATGGTAATAGAGGTTAACTAGCCTAAATCAATTAATTAAGTGGATTTTAACTAATTGATTTAGTTGGAGGGTATGTGGGCTAAGGTAGATTTTTTTTTGATCGGTAATGGGCAGCCATATTTAAGACTGCCAAACAACACTCCAGTCATTCAAATCCGTGAGCACAACCCAACGTAGGCACAAGCCTGCGAGCACAACGACCCAGCTAGGATTTGAACCCTGGTGGCAGCCTCACCAACAAAGTGTTTTGACCGCTGCTCTAAATGGGTCACCCTTAGCTAAGGTAGAAATAATTAAATAAATATAAATTTATTTAATTAAAGGTAAGCGATAAAGGTGAAGGCTAAATAAATTAAATAAATAAAAATTTATTTAATTAAGGGCGAGGGGTAGAGGTTAAGGATAAATTAAATAAATCATAAATATTTATTTAATTGGGTATGATGGGCAAAACTCAAGTGTAGTCGCATATGGACAGATTTATGTGTCTACAATTACTTTTCTATCGATGAATGCCCAAAATTTAGAAGTTAGTGGATCATATCCATACCAGGACATGTAATGGGTTGTATCATAGCAATGTTCTCCAAGGTACAACCACTTGATCCTTGTTGGTTGTTGGTCTCTGAGAGTTTCTTACATAACCTTCAACCCACTTATTCACTATTTTAGTTTGTTCATTTGTTTGTGGTTGATGATTGGTATTGGGAATAAGCTTGGTAACAAACAATAAAACAACTTCTACCAAAGGAGTTAAAGGAATGTGCTGTCCCCATCCCTGATGATATTCTAAGGTAATCCATGTAGCCCAAGTATATGTTTGAAATTTGAATTAGCTACTTGGTTTGCTTTGATCTTGTAGGAATGACAAAGATGTGTGCAAACTTAGTTAAGCTATCCACTATGACATAAGTGTAATCTTTGTCATTTACCTTTAGGAGGCCTATGATAAAATCTATGGACATAATTTTCCATCTCTGGTTGAGAATAGGCAATGGTTGTTGGAAACTTGTGGAAAAATCATATTGTGCTTTCTTTTCTTGGCAAGTTGTGCATTCTTTGATATCTTTGAGTACATCTTCAGATCACTTTTCCAAGATAAACTTTTATTATATTTGCTTATAAGTCTTGTAGAATCTTAGTTGTCTTGTCGTAGCTGTATGTAATGTCCCAATTTGAAGTTTCACCAGTTTACACATAAACAACAATTCCAATGATAGAATGCCAAAATCAACTTTGTTAGCCATCAATAATTTCAGAAAATATTGTGCATATACATTAGCTAGAGCATAAGGAGTTCTTAAGATAAGTAGTATGACTACTCCATAACCAATCACAAAATCATTTTGGTAGGAGCTTCGAGAGGGCGTTAGTAAATTGCCCAGCCTAACTAAGACTGAGAGCACGTCACATTCACATTATGGCAAACTTGCCCACATTCCACAAGCGGTACGAATGTCCAACTATGACCGACTTCTCCCTTGGGGTATACCACAAGCGACAAGAATGTCCAACTATGACTAATTCCATCCCTTGGGAAAATCAATGCGCCTCTTGGCCCTCAAGAGGCGATAATGCCCAACTATGACCAATTCCATCCCTTGGGGTGGCGTATTTAGTCCAATTACACCCGAGAGCACATAACATTCACATTATGGAAACTCTTGCCCTTATACCTCAAGGGGTAGGAATGTCCAACCATGACCAATTCCTCCCTTGGGGCAACTAAATTATCTCTTGGCCCACAAGAGGTAGGAATGTCCAACTATGACCAATTCCATCCTCTTGGGGTGCCGTACCTAGTTTAGAGGAGCCGGTAAACGGCATCACCCTATCTTATTTTCTCCACCCCTCCATCATGTCAACCTCACCTCTTATGATAGAGGATCCCTTTTGGTTCATTTCAACAATTCATCAATGTGGGGATAGTTAGGGAACTGCAAAAGGGTGTCCTTGACCCTCAACCCTTGGCCCAAGGTTAGGACCTTATCCTCCTTGGCCTCATGTGGCCCTTAACCGATGGTCCTAACCATCATCATGAGGTGGCCTCATGATTCTTAACCAATTGTCCTTATTTATCTTTACAAGGCACCATACCTAATGAGGAATCGTTCACCGTTCCCCCTCCTTCTGCTCCCTTCCTTCCCTTAACATGATCAATAAATGTATGGATATTCAGATTCAAGCATATTGCATATAATCTGACACACACACACAGACATATAAGCAATGTTACTTCTTCATACACAGTAATTAAGGGATTATAAATAAGTTTTTTTGCTGCATTCATGATTGCTTCTACTGTAGGTTTGATTGTCTCTGCTGTATGATTGCTTCTGTTGTAGGCTTGATTGTCTCTGCTGTATATATATTTCCCTCTGCTGGTGTTCGATGGTTTTATTGAAATAAGTCCCTCCAGACATTTCCTTAAGTCTGCCTTGAATCTGCTATAAATCTAACCTTTTAGATTGCTCTCAATTTAGCTTGTAGGTCTGCTACAAATCACTTTTCAGGTCTGCTCATACCCTTGCTTAAGATTCGCTCACAAGCCTGATCAATCCCACAAAGTTTGATTTTTCATAACCTCAGATCTGCTTTATTAGTCTGCCCTAAATGGAAAGATATTGTATTGAATGGGTGCCCAAATGAGTCTCAGCATACCTGTCTTTCTACCTTCCAAGAGGCACCTCTTCACCAAACAATACAACTTATCAAATCAGGTTGGCTAGCACATATAATATTTAATTTGCATTTGAAAATTTTGCCAAGGGTCACAACAAGGTTGGCTGGCAATATGAACAAATGTTTATTATATATTATCCTCAAGATAGGGCACCCATCTCTAGGGGGGTCGGATTTCTAAAGAAAATGCAATTATTTATTTATTTATACTAGTTGAATGCGCCATCATATGGAGAGGAGTTGGTTATATGATAGGATTTATATTCTCCACAAGGACTCATCCTAAACAATAGCAATTAACCCTATTTTACCTTTCTTTTACCACTCTTTGAAGTCGGCCCTAACCCTAGTCGGTCCTCCTTAGAAATATTATTTAATGCCCTTAAATGAGGGTTGCAATTTTAAGGCAGCGATTTTCTCCTAATATGGCAGGGATATGATAGTGTATCATGCAATGCTTTCAAAATCTTCTTCTTCATTTTAGATTTAGGCACCATCCTTAAGTCTCTTCCAAGAAAACCTTTCTCACATTCGCTTGTAAGTGTTGTAAAATCTTGGTTGTCTTGCCATAGGTGCATCATGCAATGCTTTCAAAATCTTCTCATTCATTTCAGATTTAGGCACAGAGAAGATTTTTTCTTGATATGGAATTAAACTATTTGCCACTAAATATTGGTCATTCATCACACTCTCATCTATGAAATGGAATATAGAGTGGCAAATATTTTCTTTAGCATATTAGGCCATAATGGAAACCTTTCAATCAACATAAATGGTGGAAATGGAATATAGAGTTGGCATTCTAGAGAGTGCATCAACATCTACGTTGTTTTTATCTTTCATATACTCTTTATCAAAATCATAAACTTGAAATTTATTCACCCACATTTGTTGTTTTATCATTTAGGTCATGTTGGCCAAGGAAGAACTTCAAACTATTGTGATTTGCTCACACCACAAATCTTTCACGAACTAAGTATTGTTTGAATTTAGCCAAAACATGCATGATGACAAGCATCTTTCTGTTGTAGGTAGAAAATTCCCTTTTGAAAATTTCTACTTCTTGTTTCAAATGACTAACGGGGTGCCCTTTCTACATGTGTATTGCTCTTGTTCCCTCTTTTGAATTAATACATTCTACAACAAATGGTTGTGAGAAATTTATAATAGCAAGTATAGGGCATACTAGTTATCTTTGAGCTTGGCCACTCCACAAGAAAATTTCCCTCTTGCTCATCTCAATTAGGGGTGTTGCCAAATATGAATAACTTCTAATAAACTTATTGAACTAGTTGCAAAAGACATTGATTTCTCTCAACTAATGATATGGCCTACAAAATCTTCGTAACCCCAAACACACTTATTGATGTTCCAATATTCCATGGAATGTACCCAAGTGCCTCAAGTGATCTTCCTTATGTGTTATTGTATATCAAATATCATCCAAGAACACGAAAATAAACTTTCTCGATTGACCATAGAATACTTAATTAAAGGTAGATGGAAAAGTGGTTAGAGCATTTGTTAAACCAAATGGCATGACCAAGAAATCAATGTGTCGTTCTAAAGGTTGTCTTGTGCGCGTCCTCATTGTGTACAAGAATACGATGGTAGCTTGATCTCAAGTTAATCTTTGAGAAGTAGAATGCTCCATGCAACTCATCAATGAGCTTATTGGTTCTAGGAATGAGATATATATTTTTGATAGTTGTTTCTTGTTGATCCACTATAGTCGATGCACGTCTTCATTGTACCATCTTTTTTCTTCACAAGAACCACATATGATGCAAATGGGCTAGAACAGGGTTTGATGTGGCCAACTTGCACTAATTTTTTCATAGCTTTTTTATTTCTTCGTTGTATATCCACAAATGGTGGTATAGGGTGATCATGATTGGCTTAGAGCATGATTTCAACTCCACGATTTGTTGGAATCCCTTATTTGGTGGAAGACTTGGAGGCATATCATTGAATGTAATACTATGCTTATACAAAATATTATGAATGTCAACATGATGAGTGTGTTGCTTACTTGAAGATGTAGTAGTAGGCATGCCTTTCATCACAAAGCAACTAGTTGCCCATGCAACTTGTCCTTTATGGAAGGTCCTCTCCATACTCTTAGTTGTGATCACCCTGTAATGTCCCGAAGGATTGTCCCGTAGGTGATTTATGCCCGAAGGTGATTTCTGTCCTGAAGGTGATTTCAGCCCGAAGGTGATTCCAACTGGAGTTTCCAAATACAAATAAAATATCCAAATCACATACATACAACAATAACTAGCTCGGCCCTATAAATGGCCCCGGGAAACTTCCCAAAGGATTACAAATGTGCTGACACGACCAAAAATAATAATAACTAACTAATAAATAAAAAAGGGGCTGCCCAAAAGACTTATTATTTAAGTTTCAGGGCCATACAACAATTAATCTATAATTAAATTATTTAATTATATTCGAAGCATTACAGTCTTCCCAACCCAAGAATTGCTTGCCCTCAAGCAATTTTAGACTCGGATGCTCCAAGATCTATATCATTGAATGTAATACTATGCTTATACAAAATGTTTTGAATGTCAACATGATGAGTGTGTTGCTTACTTGAAGATGCAGTAGTAGGCATGCCTTTCATCACAAAGCAATTAGTTGCCCATGCAACTTGTCCTTTATGGAAGGTCCTCTCCATACTCTTAGTTGTGATCACCCTGTAATGTCCCAAAGGTGATTTTGGCCCGAAGGTGATTTCGGCCCGAAGGTGATTTCTGTCCTGAAGGTGATTTCGGCCCGAAGGTGATTCCAACTGGAGTTTGCAAATACAAATAAAATATCCAAATCACATACATACAACAATAACTAGCTCGGCCATATAAATGGCTCTGGGAAACTTCCCAAAGGATTACAAATGTGCTGACACGACCAAAAATAATAATAACTAACTAATAAATAAAAAAGGGGCCGCCCAAAAGACTTATTATTTAAGTTTCAGGGCCATACAACAATTAATCTTTTTTTAAATTATTTAATTATATTCAAAGCATTACAGTCCTCCCGACCCAAGAATTGCTTGCCCTCAAGCAATTTCAGACTCGGATGCTCCAAGATCTATTCGCCCTCCCATGTGGCATCTTCAATCGACAGGTCCTTCCAACGAACTAGGTATTCTTTGACAGTACGCAACCTCATCTTTTTTTCTTTGACATCGATGATCTCCGCGGTGTCCAGACTTAGTTTTCCTTCTTCGTCAATGGGTGGAAGTTCCTCCGAAACCATGACACACTGACCGACTATCTTCTTGAGGCATGAAACATGAAAAACATTGTGAATCCGACTCCCTTCAGGAAGCTACAACTCGTAGGCAACTTCACCCACTCTTCGAACCACTCTGTAGGGTCCATAGAAGCGTGACTTCAACTTCTCCGCACCACATTTCTTCAGGGAGGATTGTTTGTATGGTTGCAGTCGAAGGTATACCAAATCTCCAACCTCAAAACTCCTCTTTGCCCTGTGTCGGTCAACATATATCTTCTGCTGATACTGAGCCCTCTGTAGGTTGTCCTTGAGAGACCTCAGGATATCCAAGCTTTCCTGCAGCCAGTCCTTGGCCCTCGGTGCACTACTGTCGCCTAACGCCAGATCCACAAATGACGAAGGCTCATAATTGTAAAGCGCCTTGAAGGGTGACATACCTATTGACATGTGATAGGTAGTTTTGTAACACTGCTCTCCTAAATGCAACCAACAGACCCACACCTTCTCCTGTGCTGAATTGTAGTTCCTGAGGTAGCTTTCCAATCAACGGAGGTCTGTGATAGAGAACATATGACAGGACTCCTGGACAGGGCGTTGGCCACCACATTATTCTTTCCCTTTACGTACTCAATGTCAAAATCATATGCTTGGATTTTGCTCACCCATTTCTATTGTCGCTCGTTCAAATCCTTCTGCTCTAAGAAATATCTCAGACTGTTGTGGTCTGTCCGCACAACAAATTTTGCTCCAACAAGGTACATTGCCGAAACTTCGCCAGTGCGTGCATGATGGCGAGCATCTCCTTGTCATAAATGGAGTACAGGGGTTCCACTCTCGAGAGCTTCCGACTCTCGAACGCAATGGGGTGACGGTCTAGCATTAACATCGCTCCAATGCCTTCACCCGAGGCATCACACTCCAGGACGAAAGGTCAAGTGCAGTATGGTAGTGCCAGTACTAGACACATACTCATGACCTCCTTCAATTTGTCGAAGGTGTGCTGCGCCTGTTCATCCCAATGGAAGGATCCCTTCTTCGTCAGATCTGTCAGTGGTGCACCAAGCTGTGAAAAACCCTTCACAAACATGTAATAACTACATAATATAAAGAATCCACGCAGCTCCGAGAGAGTCTTCAGTGGAGGCCAGTCTAGAATTGCCTGAATCTTCTCTTGGCGAACCTGTACCCCTCGGGCACTGATGACATGACCCAAGTACAAGATCTCGGTCATCCCAAACTCACATTTGGACCTCTTGGCAAACAATGATTGCGACACCATGATCCCCAATACTTCATCCAAATGTCTTAGATGTTCCTCCCAGGTCTTGCTGTAAACGAGTATGTCATCGAAGAACACCAGCAAAAACTTGCGCACTTGCTTGTTGAATATGTGGTTCATGCAAGACTAGAAAATGGTTGGAGCATTGGTCAACCCAAACGACACGACCAAGAACTCGTAGTGTGATCGTAGTGGCAACAAAAAGTCGTCTACTTGACTTCTTGCTCCCCCATGCAGATCTGGTGGTAGCCGGAGCATAGATCAATTTTGGAGAAATAAACTGCGCCATGCAGCTCGTCCATTAACTCATCGATCTTGGGAATGGGATATCTATTCTTGATAGTCTTCTTGTTCAATGCACGATAGTCAACAGACATCCTAAGAGTCCCGTCCTTCTTCACCAATACCACCGATGATGCAAAGGGGTTGGAGCTGGGCCTGATCCAACCGTTATCGAGGAGTTCCTGGATCATCCTCTCTATCTCTTCTTTGAACTTTTTCGGATGGCGATATGGGTGTAGTGATAACAGGTTTGGCTCCCTCCTCCAGCTCAATGGTGTGCTCAAAACCTCTATGCGAGGGTATACCAAGTGGAACATCAATGAAAATCAAACTGTGCCTGCCCAAAACTGCCTGAAGCTCATCATTATGGCAGTGGACTTGTGACCCACACAATGGTTTGGCCAAAACCAAACACTGTGCTCCCCAGACCACATCATCGTGTCTGAAGATTGCTTCCATCCATTTTGCTGAAATCTCCTGCGGACCGCCATTCAACATTCCTCTCAGTACCACCTTCTTGCCATCCACTTCAAATGAGAATTCCATTTGTTTGAAACTCTGTGTGTACTGGTCAAGGGTCTCCATCCATTGAATGCCCAAGATGACATCCGTATCATCAAGATCTACTACAAAGAAGTCATTCGTTACCGTGTAGTACCTCATGGTAACACTCAGTTGCAGAACCAGATGAGTACATGATAGTAGGTTTCCTCTGCTACCTTGACTTCAAACCCCTCATGGTCCTCCGTATGCAAACCTCTCCAGGTGACAAGTGATGAGTTGATGAAGTTGAGAGAGGCTTCGCTATCTAGCATGACTAGGACTTGCTGTCCTTGGAGCGTACCACGAACTCGAAACACACTGCACCTTGGGGTGCCAGCCAATGCTGATGTGACACGTCTCCGAACCAGTGTGGCAATTCTCTCCGCGTGATTTATTTCTTCTTTACCTTCCCCTCTTTCCCGCGGCTTTGACTTCATTTTCCTCCTCGCCGTCAAACACCACTTCAATGTAATGGATTTTTCCTTTGCCTAAGCATCGGTGACCGGGATCCCATGGCTCCTTACATGTGTAACAAAGCTTTCTCCTCCTGAGTTCTTGCTTCGTTGCCTCATCCATTGATGGCTTCTTCGGGCATGATTTGTTGTCTTTCTCCTTCGCTGCGAGGGGCGGTTTGGCATGTGTGTAACTTTTGGAGGAAGAAGATGAGGTAGCTATGTCACGCGCCTTCTTAATCGCTTGGATGAGCGTGCTAGGGTTGAACCCTTTGACCCAACCTTTCAAGGGTTCCATTAACTCATCCATGAACAATACCACCAGTCTCCTCTTCGAAATATCTATCACCAAGATGGACAGTCTCTGGAATTTTGTAATGTAATTGTCTACTGGTTCGAATGGCTTCAGTTGAGCCAACTCTTTGAAATTGAGCTTTGGATCCTTTCCGTCAAAGCAATCTATAAGTTTCTCCGCGAATTTAGCATATGAGGTCACTCGATTGTGGCCAAGGGTAACCATTCCATGATGCCACCATTCGTGAGCGATTCCCTCTAGGTGAAGTGTTGCAAATTTGATGGCCTCATGTTCCGGCATTGGGTTGAGCTGGAAGTAGGTACCCGCTTTTTGTACCCATGCTCGTGCTGATGTTGTCTGAGTCCCATCAAATGATGACAAATTTATCTTGCCAACCTTCTGTTTGATATCATCGTTGTAGTATCCACTACTCTTGTCGCCCGAGTATCTCATTGGAAGATCTACATAATCCTTAAAGGACATATCTCCCTCCAGATCCACATTACTCCAGTCTTGTTTCAACTGCTCTTGTAACTCCTGGAAAGTGGGTTCTTGCTCTCCGCGAGGTGCTTCTGTTCTCTGGGGAAAAGTCGACATCATCGGTCGAGAATGTGAGCGCTGTGTGTTTCCATTGACCGAATTTTCACCATGTCCATTATGATCTCCATTTGTTCTACCTTTTGCCAATCTTCACAAGGTCTCCTCCATGAGACGTTGTTCCCCTCTAACCATGGTTTTGTTGAGCTGAGCTTGACTTTGGGTTAGTTCCCTTAATAGCGCCATGATTTTAGTGGCAGGATCTTGCAGTTCCCCCATTCTGTCAGCAGAATGATACCTCCTTCTGGTGTATACCCCGCATCCACTACCCGACAAGCTGGCAGAATCACCACCCTTTGATACCACTGTAATGTTTTGAAGGTGATTTTTGTTCCGTAGGTGATTTTGGCCCCAAGGTAATTTCGGTCCGAAGGTGATTTTGCCCCGAAGGTGATTTTGGCCTGAACGTGATTTCTGTCCCGAAGGTGATTTTGGCCAAAAAGTGATTTTCAGCCTGAAGGTGATTTCGGCCCGACGGTGATTTTGTCCCGAAGGTGATTTCGGCCTGAAGACGATTTTACTCTCGAAGGTGATTTTCCTCTCGAAGGTGATTTTCCTCCCGAAGGTGATTTTTGTTCGTATAACTTCCTTGTAATGTCGGAAGGCAGACGTGGTCGATTTGGCCGTACGTCTCCACAGACTTGCACAGAAATGGAATTGTCTTTGGATGCTGATTATTGATGTACGCCAGACCCAGAGTTACTCAAGAACACAATACTTAATAATTTGCTCAGTTTGTAATGAAGGGATTTGCACAGACGTAGGGATGAATCCTCAGAAATAATATGGAATTGATACACAGAGTAGATTTGCAGTTACAACAAGAAGGCAGAATAGGGTGAGAGATGATTCCCATCGAAATTGCGAGGTGCCAGAGTAGGGAGGATCTTGCGCCTCCAAAATGACATACAACGCTGAACTTCCAACTGGAGTTTGCAAATACAAATAAAATATCCAAATCACATATGTACAACAATAACTAGCTCGGCCATATAAATGGCTCCGGGAAACTTCCCGAAGGATTACAAATGTTCCAACACGGCCAAAAATAATAATAACTAACTAATAAATAAAAAAGGGGCCTGAAAGATTTATTATTTAAGTTTCGGGGTCATACAACAATTAATATTTAATTATATCCAGAACATTACATAAGGTGACCCATTTGGAATGCAAATAAGCACCATATTTTCCCCTTGAGATTTGATTTTCAGCTACATGGATTGATAATTTATGAAAATTCGCCAAGGGAATGTAAGCATTGCATTCCTAGGACTATATATGCTTTTTCTAGTTTCACATAGAAAAATAATCACATACTTTATTATCACCAAAGGTAATCATGAGTTTTCGAATTACATTGGTGCATGGAATGCTGAATATATGAGGAATCATGACATTGAACTTTGCGAAGTCTTCAGCTTTTATTTATTTTTTGTCCACTAGGCTCATCAATGAAGTTGTGAGTAGTCCTGCTATCAATAAGCATGACGATCGATTGCTTGGATAACTCACCATGAACCTTGAATGTGTACATTGAGGTGCCCAAAATAGCTGCAAGTGGGCTGTTGCTAGTGTTTGCATCTTCATCCACCAATTTTTTAGGCTCATGCTCAATGATTTCCAAAGCATTTGTGATTAGGTTCCCATAGCTCCTTGCAAGAGAAGGGCAACTTTTTCGTTCTAGTGTGATCATCAAACTTCTTGGCTACAAAGGGCTGTGGTGTAGCTTTCTGAGGGTGTGGATTGAATCGTCCTTGTTGAAATTTGTCCTTTTGTGTGTTTTGGTAGAAATGAAAATATGTTCCTTAGCATAGACAATTCAAGTATCAAAGCCCTCTTTATAGCCTCTTGAAGTGATGATGGTGCAAAGGCCTTAACTACACCTTCGTGTGGTTTATATAGACCTTCAATAAAGGTAAAAGTGATCCTCTTTTTTGAAATGTTAGCATTGCATTATGATGTTTGACTTTGGCAAGCTCTTTGAAACATATTTACTTGTCCTTTTGCTCAAATCTTTCTAGCAACCTTTGGCTAAAACAAAATAAATTCTGCACAAGGTCATGACCACCTGTGAGTGGACCATACTGCCATTGGTTCATAGGCAACATCCTTTAAGTGCAATGTGGCGAATTTGATGGTGCCTTCTTCGATCATAGGGTTGAGTGTGAAGCAGGTCTGCAACTTTTGCAATCAAGCTCGAGCAAATATCTTGTTGCTACCATCAAAGTTAGGTACTTTTTGTTTGTTCACCATTTGCTTTAATTCTTTTCCATTGTCATTCTAATTTCTCATTTAACCTCGTTTGTGCCAGAAACTCTTCCCTGATATCTCCAAGTAATTGATGAAAGATATAGTGACATTGAAGTCTTCAAATTTCCCTTGATATTCGTCAAAAAGTTCGTAAAGCTCCTCTTGTAATGCCCCTTTTCTGATCCATTCCAACATTCTTGGGAACAACTTTTCTCGAATTATGTTTTCGACAGCAATAATGAGTTCCTAGAGCCAAGAAGAGTACAATGTTAGTTTCTGTCTCTGGATTTGACGTTCTTTGAGTGCTCCACGCTTATTGGAGTAATCCGTCATATTGGGCAAGTGTCAACTGTAGATTGATATCACTTGCTTTTAAGGTATTGGCGGTGTGCTCAGAATTCATATTTTGGGCTGTATTTGTTATTTTTCTATAACACAGGTGGTTGTGTGGGAAATAATTTAATTAAATGGTTAAATATTAAATTTGCTGAAAAAGTAAAATTAAATGACAACTTATATTTAATTATTTAAAAAGATGTTCTAAGTGTGCAGATAAAGTGTCATTAGTCTCAAGATGCTGGGAAGTGGCCATGACACTTTATATTATCTTATTAAGGAAAATTGCTTTTTGCACAAAACAACAAAAAACAAAAAATGTTTTCTGGGAAAAGTAATGGAAAAGCAAAAAATCATATTTTCAGAAAAGCAACAAAGCAACAAAAAGTAAAAAGTTCTTTTTTGAACAAGTAGTGAAAAAACAAAAAAATTTAAAAAATGCTCTTTTCTAAAATAACTCTATGAAGGTTATAAAAGTATTTTGAATCTTGAGAAGAAGGGTTACTGCTTAAATATCATTAGCTTTGGTGAAAGAACGCGAGTTCTCCCTACTTGCCTAAGAACAAACATTTTGGTGAATTCAGTTTCAGGGTCGAAAACATCCTAGCTGGTTGAGTGATATCCAGAAATCACCATTGTGTTGAATGTTGTGTTATCCAATTTGTTGTTGATAATGGAAATTTTTAATGTGTTTTGAGAGATTTTGGTATGCAAGTTTTATTGTTGTTAGGTGTCCTAGTTATGGTTTGAATTTAGGAGTGATTTTTGGAGCTTTGAGAGGGTATGCCTTTTGGAGGGATTTTTCTTTGCATATTGGGCCGTACAATAGTTTTATTACACTACAGTGGAATGGTGGTTATACAATGGTTTTGGGTATTAAGTATGGTGGATGTAAGGCATTTTTCAAACCCAAATAGTATAATATAAAAGTTCTGAGTAATGTTCATTGAGTTTGGAGGTCTACAATCAACAGTCTACATCATCGTTCAGTGCTCTTTGTGGCAATGTACTTCAGTTTATTGAGTATTCATGAATGGTAAAACATCAACTTATGATTTTTTGGACTAGTGTATGTATATGCAGTAGTGTGTTCGTTATTTTGAATAACATTATTAGCGTGTGCAACTAGCTTCTCTTATCAATATCATTCTTAGTTGTACTTAATGAGTTCCATGCTCATATTATTGTAACTCTAGATGGTAGTACCACTAGAGAGTTGTGCATTTAATGTTCAAGATATTGTAAAATTAGATGGTATACCACTAGTCTATGCATTTACTATCGAAGGTCTTGGTTGGTTCACTGGTAGGCCCCTTTGCATTCCAAGCCCGTGTTGGTATCAAATCCACATGTAATCAGCCTTGGTGTCTTGATCCGATTTTGTTGCAATCCCATTGGCTTTGCATTCTCTACATATGCTTGTCTGTCGAAGAGGTGTTGATTTGAGTTGGCTTTGTTGACTGCATGCCATGGTCGTCTTGTTGTTTTTACATTTCAGTAGTGCATTTATCTGGATAGAATGGGTGTTGTCCAAAGATTATATGCTCTCACCTTGCTCACACTTGGAACTTGGAGATCAGAAAATGCACGGACTTGTATAAGATCTGGTGGTCTTGCCAGCAGTTTGTTGGGAAGCTAACACTTTTTTGCAGATTTTCACTTGCATGCTTTAAGTTGACCACTTTTACAGTGTTATAAAAAATTCAAAATGTTTTGAACTTTGGTTCATATAGTCTTGGAATCATGGTGTTACCCAATTTGGGAGCCAGACTTTATAGAGCAGGGAAGAAATTTGAGTAGCTCTTTTAACCAAAAGATGTTCTACTTAGTAGTTTAGAGGAAGTGGAAGTCGGTTTGTCCATGTTATAACAGTCAAATGCTAAGATTTTGGGATAGGCAATGTATTTATCAATGATTGCTTTGGTTTAGCCTTAGCCTATGAGACACACTTATAAAGATGTGAAACTGGTAGTTACCATTTGCTTTATGAAATAATGAGATTAACAGCTTCAAAAGCTCCATATGGCAACAATATCATGAGGGAAATATTTTAGTTAGCTGTGGAAAGTTTTCAAGGTTTGGATGATATCAGAAGTCCTTTTGCTAAGAGGCTAACAATTTTGGAAACTGTTGCTACAATCAATTTATGTGTTGTGATGTTAGATTCAGAATATGATAATCTTATTCTTAAAATGTTCACATTTCTTTGGTACTGTTAGTATGAATCATGAGGAAAATATTTAACCTCGTTGCAAACAATTTTGTCTGTGGTTTTGATGAAAGTGATGATATTCTTCAGCCACTTCTTTCATTTTTATTGGCTGTTATGTGAAAGGATGACTGAGATGCCTCATCAACTGCGTATGCATTAGCTAAAAATGTGGTCAAACAGTGCAGAAAAAAGTTGAAGCTATACTTAACAATAGAAATGAAAGTTGAACAGGAAAATAGATCTCTCATTGCCTGTAAGAATGATGATAGTAAAAATGAGCTTAGAAGACAAACATTGCTTCTCATGCAAAGAACACTAGGAGCTACGTCATAGGTTTTTAAGCAAAGGAAAGTGTAAACATTGTTAGATATAGAATCAGAAAAGAAATTAGAGAAATCTGATGAAGATCCTGAAAAAGAAGATAATGGGTACTTTTATGCCACAAGTTGAAAGAGAAGATTAATATTTGACTAGTACCATCTGTCTATTCCAACAAAATGATGATGAAAATAAGGAAGAAATTGTCATAGGAGAACGTGAGGAAGAAGAGAAAATAGCATCGATTTTTTCTGAAGTTAAAGAATCTGAATTTGAGAAAGGACACTTAGGGCACTCTTGTGAAGAAGAAAATGTATCAACTCAAGAATAATGTGTGGTGGAGCTTCAGAATGACTTAGTTGAAATATATTGACATGAAACAAATGATGTAGGAGTTTTTAATGATGGGGATTAAGATTGCTGAAAATTCAAAGTACTAGCTAATAATGAATACTTATATCAACTCAATGAAGCTTATTTAGAAAATGAGTGGGAGCTACAAGAAACCTTTCAATGTGACTTTCAGATAAAGATAAGATAAGATAAATCTATTAATGTCCAACAAAAGACCACAAAGGGTCAAAGGGACTGCCAAGTACATAAAAAAGGGGCCTGCCCGCAGCGAGGACACCAAACAATGCCCAGAGAAGAAAGCAACAACTGAAAAAAAAAACAGAAAGAAGGATCCAATGGAAACGTGAAGAAAACCTCCCGGACCCAATTAAGGGTTTCAAATTGCCATGAAATACTTCCGAACGAAAGGATAAGCAATAGGACTAGTCTGAATTATGTGTTGCCTCAGAGTAACCCTGGATGAGGGTGGCTGTTGCTAAAAAGAGTCCGTCCTGGGTCTCATGGATCTAGAATAAGTGGTGGGCCCAGTTCGATGCTTGGTACCGTGCACTGAATGAATCCCTGTGAAGAAGGAAGTAATAAGATGACAGGGTGGAGGCATTGTTGGATGCTGGTGTTGAAGTGTGTGCTCTCGAAGCCTTAGGGCTTCATAAAAGTAAAGGGCAACGCATCTCTGGTCTATATATCTGAAGAAGGTGGAGAGCGACCGCGACCGCGCCTCCCTAAAGAGGTAGTAGAACTTCCCCCTAATCTCGTAATATTGAGGACAAGGAAATACGAAGTGCTCCTCAAACTCCACCTCTCTAATGCTGCAAAGTTGACAAATCTTGTGCACTCTATCAATATGGTGTTCGGTTTCACAGCGCAGCCGATGCGAACCTGCTTTGAAGGAGCAAAGGGGGATCCTGAGAGAATGTGTTCAGTGGTGGGACAATTAGGAAGGACAATCAATCAGTCCGTGTTAGATCTAGAAAGTGCTCTGCATAGAAGGCCATCTTAGGGCGAAGACCCCCGTGGTATGAATGAACTGCCTGTAAATGTCATCTCTCATGCACTTATTTAGCTCCTGGCTGGGGGGAAGAAGAGGGGGGGGGGGCATCGAGAGAGTACTGGAAGGGAGGGAGGCGATCCATAGCAATCCCAATAGACCCAAGGAGGGCTGAAGTCTCAGTAAACCATCCGCGAGCCCGACTAGAGGAATCAATAGAGGCAGCGATAGACTGTGAAGAAGAACAATAGGTAAGGTAGGGGTATCTGTGACGCGCCTCACCTGAATCAACAAAGCCCCGAATGTGGTGAAGGTACCAAACCAGATCAAATATGGCCTCAAGCTTGAAGGGACGCACCCCAAAGTATGCAAGAATAATGTTGTGTGGGATGGATTGTTTGTACCGAATGATTTGCCGGAGGAGAGTCTGAACTCGCTCGACAGAGCCCCAATCATAATCCAACAAAGAAGGTCCCCACACCAGCAAACCATAGAGAACAGTAGGTTTGGTAAGTGTATCCATAAGAGCCATCTTGGACAAGGTGTCCTGGAAAGGGTGTTGGAAACATTGTCGCTCTAGGAGGGCTAACAAACCATAGCCCTTATTTATCTGCGTCTGAAGGGCGGGTCTCATGGTAAACCATGGCCCAGGGAACTTGACCCCCAGATATATGTATGAGGACGAGATCTCCACCTCCACACCCATGAAGAAGAAATGGAGGTGAGAGGTCTTATGAGCGTTGAAGACCATCACCTTGGTCTTCCCCAAATTAACTGTCAAATGCCTCAACTCGCAAAATGACGCAAGACCGTCCAACTATCTTTGTAAACCCTCCGGAGAGGAGGCTAAAAGAACGATATCATCCACAAATAGCAGAGTAGAAATTAGGACCTGGTGAAGAAGGCAACCATCCCTAGGAAGAGTGTGGTCCTGAAGATATCTCTCTAGCTCGTCGATGTAGACACCGAAACAAGTAGGCGACTAGGGCCAACCCTGCTTAACCCCAATGGTGCTCCTGATGAAGTCTGAAAATCCGGAAGGGGTTTTGAGATGGCCTATAACTGTCTCGTAAAGTCTCATGATAGCCGCCAAAAGAGTATTTGAAATTTCGATATCGCGAAGCCTCTGAAAAAGGACCATCCTCGGGATAGAGTCAAAAGCTTTGCGGAAGTCCACAAAGCAACACTATTCCTTCGAGGAGCGATAACGCGCCTCCTCAATAATGTGCCCCAAAGAGTCAATATGTGATCCATAGTCTGATAATTCGGTCCCCTTGGCCCGGATGCGATGGCGATCCAACTCTCTTGATAGAATAATATGAAGTCGTGGCATACAGCTTGGAGAAGGTGTGTTCAACCTTGATGGTCCTATAATTATTTGGGTCCGAGGTAGGACCCGACTTGTGGATCAGATGTAAGATGTGGTGTACCCAAGAGGGGGGAAGCCTGCGCATACAACAAGGTTGAAGAGATCAGCTAGATAGGACCCCAAAACTGTGAAGCCATGCTTGAAGAGCTCGGCCTAAAAACCCTCCTTGTCAGCTACCCTGCTAGAGTTAATAGCTCTGACCGTCTCCCTGATAGTGGTATAGGAGAAAAGATGACAATGAGTGGGGGGGTGCGACCTGGAAAGGGTGCTGATTGGGGATGTCATAAAGCACAGAGGTATGGGGGTGATTTGAAGTTTATGTCTTAGAAGAGAATGCTGTTTTATGAATTGGGTCTGATAGAAGTTCATGGGGGTGATTTGAAGGTACAATTGTTGGTAACAAAAAAGAATAAGGTGCAAGTCTTAACAAAGTTGGATAGCACAAACAAAGTCGTTGAAGTATAAATGAGAAATTTGAAGAAAGAACAGCTTGAACAAATTGTCACTATTGCTGATTTACAAATGGTTAAGAGTTAACTGGAAACAATGACATCAACTGTAATGTCGCCCTTTGGGATTGCCCTAAATCTCACCCTAAAATCACAAATTCAACTAAAACATGAAAATTAATATAGTTAGGGTTATAACTTACCAATTAAAATGTTTAAAGCAAGATAAATGCTGGTTTAGGTCTTGGAATAATTTTAGACAATATTGGAAATATAATTCATAAGACCAATTATTTCTATAAGGTTTAAAGGTCAAATAACATATAAGTGCATATATATATATATCTTAATCCATTTAGACTAGTTATGTAATATCTGTAGTTCATTTTTAGAATTCAACCATAATAGGGGTTGATTGAGGGAAGCACAATAGGGTGCCCAAAGCATTCCTCACACTAAGCCTAAGGGTGGATACAACACTCACCTTTGGCCTACTTATTGGGGAAGCTTGTCTTTGCTCTCCCAATTCCTATCACCTTATTCATCAACATATGATTGTGACTTCCCTTAATTTAATTCCAACAATCAACCATCGTATAGTTTGGAGAGGAAACCACAATAGGACACTGGGAATATTCCTCTTATCTAAGCCTAAGGGCGGATACAACGCTCCTCCTTGGTCCACATGTGGTAAGACGCCATCCATCCATCATGGGGTGGCCTACTTAAAAGGGAAATTCTAATGTGCTCCCCCTCCATGTTAAAAAAAATTTAATGTTAAAATGTTCTTTATTTGACTCTCTTAGAAATCTCCGAGCCATTTTACATTCCTCATCAAACCATGCATTAGCTGGAAAGCAGTTTGGCTCAGATTTTCTTTTTTCTGCTCTTTTGCACTTTGTAAGAGCCACATGGATTGGATTTGTTAACTCATGGCTCTTAAGACCATGCAATCGAATTTTTCCCTTTAAAAACCTCTCAAGTGTTACCTTGAAGGTGCTACCATTTTTTTGAGTCAAAAGAATTCTGCCATATGAATGTAATTGTTGCGAGAATTGAGTTTTCGCCCCATGCTGCTTCTTTTCTATCCATAAAAACTTTTAGTAAATCGGTTTGTGATCTGATTTTAGATTCCATATATGCTCACCAATTGCTACTTCCTTGATTTTCTTGCATAAATTATACGAACAAATTGCATAATCTACCATGCATGCCCCATTGTAAGTGATGCAAGTTAAATTACCTGACTTTGTCCATCTAGTCAAACCATTGCAAATGATTAAATCAAAAGTACCACGCAGAGTAAGCAATTCCTCACCAAAATGGTTGCAGCCTTTGGTGTCTTCTGAAACTCTTTCCCACTGATGCTTTCTCTCTTCTGTTAGCCAAATAGGATTACAGTTTTCTTTACAGCCGAGTATACCAGCTTGTTCACTTACAGTTCTAGCATTGAAATCCCCCACAAGTTGGACGTCACCTTGGTAAGAAAACACATCAATATCCTTTTTTAAGGCTGCAAAGGGGTCTTTGTGGTTGAGACAACTTTTTTATAAGTTTTAGAGACTTGTGGAGCAAAGTAACATGCTGCAATCCTGATAAGCCTACTATTTTCTGAGATTTTGAACCATATGAACTGTTTATTAGAGTCTTTTCCTACTGAGTGAAGCGACCTTCTTTTCTCTTACTAAAACCATTATACCCCCGTGACCTTTAGCATTTCCCGCCGCCTCGTTCCACACTGCCAACTTCAAATACCCTTCAAATAAGGGAGTCTTACATCCTTCGTGCTCATGTGTCTCTATGAGACAAATAGTGTCTCTACCTTCCACAATAGGCCCTAACCCAGTCCCACATCTCCAAGGATAGCCTTTATAGTTCCAACAAATTAAACTTAAGGAAGCCTGGGTAAAACCTTATTGCTATTTGTTTTGGCATGAGATACTCAAAGTTGAGCCTTCATCCCTATGTGACCGTATTGACCTCGTTGCATAGTTTCCTACTAAAGAGTTTGCTGCCACATATTTGCTGCTCTTTCTTAGAATGGTGGCCAAAATGAGCAATAACAACTTTTCCCTTGAACAACCATGCCTTTTACCTTCATTTCTAGTTGCTCTAATCTTTGCCTCTTCAGCCCGTCTCTCCTCTTGCTGCCTTACAATTAAATCGTCATCTAAGAAGAAATGAGAACCCCTCAAGAGCTGCTGCTTTTTGCTTAACAAATTTTTCTTGTCATGAATATTTGACATGATAACTTTTATGGGCCTATCTTTCTCATCACATAACTTACCAACCCTCCATGCTTGGCAGATTTGACCTTGCCAAAGCAACATGTCTCTTAAGAAGTCTCTCTTAAGATCAAGAGTGTGTTTGTTTTTCCCATAATCTTTTACTCCTTCGATAATTACGTTTGCTGCTCTATCTTGCCTTTCTTTGAGCTCTCTATCTTGTGTTTTATCAACCCAAGTATTTGCTTCCTCCTCCACATGTGCATTGTATATCCCTGCTTACCTCCACATGATTGTTTAGAACAAGTAGATTTTATAAACAAATAAGAATCTAACTTGGTCAGCATTTCATCATCATTAATTATACCAAATTTATATAATAGTATGAGTTAGACAACATCTTATTTATGCATACCACAATACTTGCTATAATACTAGATGGCTGTATTCTGAAATGCAGATCCCTTGAAGTCAATACTGAACTTCTTCCATGTCACCCTCCAATGAAGTCTTCTACATTTTACACCCCTATGTCTCTATGAAGGGAGACAACCTTTGGACATTGATACCCTTAAGAATGGTCATAACTCTTCTTAATGCTGCCTCTTCAATCAATCACTGCCTCGTGCATTAATTAATCGCTGCTTTCGTTAATTTCTGTCTTTCACATGGATCGCTGTGTATTAATTAATCGCTGCTTTATGTATTAGTTGATCACTGTCTTTCGCTTAGGATAATTGCTGCCTTATTCTACCTGCATTTGTTATCAACATAGATTGCTTGGTCTTTATGAAATGAATAGGGATCGCTGCATGATAGACTTAGTTGATAGATTGACTCCTTGATGTTGCCAGCTAAGGACCTGAAAATTGTGATGTCTTATAAATAAGACATTTTTCTGTTGATTGATGCAAGAATGATACTCTTTCTTAAGTGGGGGCATGACATGAACATATCTGCATACGATTAAAGATGGCGATGTGGCTATCAAAATTGCAAATGAGGTCTTAACATCATCTATGGAAATGAAGATTAAGGTTGATAAGCCCAGCTTTGAGCCTAAATTAACAAAGGACTGATTAGAATGTACCTAGATGACTCTATTGGAGGCAAAAGATCAGCTTGCTGCTACAAAACATTTAGGTAGCAAGAGAATGAAGAGATTGCTAAGGAAATCAAGCTGGTATTTGATGAGCTTGGCAGGATTCAACAAGATACTGATTTAGAGAAGCTATGAGATTGCAAGCACAATTTTGTGCTAGTATGAAGATTGGTCTAATCAGGTGAACATGAATAATTTTCAATCATTTTTAGATAATCCACTTTGAAACAAATTGAGTTGGGTAATTGCATGTTTATTATTGAACAAATGAGAAACATTTATAGGCAATTACATAGCAAGAGTTTCTAAAAGAAACTGAAAGACTAAATTAGAAAGATTCTAAGTAAACTGAACTATGAGAATCTAAACTAACTATTTACATTATTACTGACTATTTACTATAGAGATTATTCTAAGACCCTCTCTTAATGGTCAATGTGTCAACTACACCAAGTTGCCCCCTGAATTTGACAAACTTATCTGAGCTCAGAGACTTGGTGAGAATATCTGCAGTCTGATCCTCCGACTCTATTGTAACATACTGCAACTGAACTAATTCGTCTTCAACCAACTTGCGGATGTAATGACAATGAAGCCCAACATGCTTGGTACGTTCATGGAAGACTGGATTTTTGGCCAGTTTGAGCACCCCTTGATTATCAATGTACAAGAGAGAAGGTTCGACTTGTAACATTTGCATGTCAGAAAGCATCCCTCGAAGTCAAACTGCCTCACATGCTACCTCAATTTTTCCTTGGTATTATGCTTCAGTCGAGGAGAGAGTCACTGCCTGCTGCTTCTTGCTGGTCCATGTGACTGCACCTGTACCAAAACTGAATACATACCCATAATTGGATTTTTTGTCATCCACTGTACTTGCCCAATCTGAATCTGTATAGCTCATCAGCTTTGGATCTTTGCACTTGCTATATAGAATGCCAAGATCTGAAGTGCCCTTAACATACCTCAACACTCACTTTGCTTCAACCCAATGATCAATTTTTGGGGCTATCATAAAGCAAGAAATGTAGCTCATGGCAAACCTGAGATAAGGTTTTGTGGCAGTGAGATAGATGAGGCTGACCACTAGTTGCTTGAATGCTGTGTCATTTACTGCAAGCAAATCAGATTTAGCTGATAACTTCAACCCATTCTCCATAAGTGTGGAGGCAGGTTTACAGTCCTGCATCCAAAACTTGTCAAGCAAACTTCTAGCATACTTAGACTGAGAGATAAAAATGCTACCAGTTGTTTGCCAAACCTCAATACCCAAGCAATAATGGAGAAGCCCCAAATCTGTCATGTCAAAAGCCTGACACAAGTCTTGTTTGATTGCTACAATCAAATGTGCTGAATTGCCAGTAATGATTAAGTCATCAATATAGACAACAAGAAAAAGAATATCATCATTAGAGTGTTTGACATACAGATTAGAGTCAGAAGGGCTGCACTGAAAACCATGATCATCAAATACTGATTAATCTTGATGTACCATGTTCAAGGAGCTTGTTTCAGCCCATAGAGTTCTTTTACGAGCTTATATACTTGATGTTCTTTGCCAACAACCTTGAAACCAAGAGGTTGCGTCATGTAGACTTCTTCCCGCAACTCACCGTTGAGGAATGCACTCTTGACATCCATTTGATGAAGTGTCCATCCAAACCGGGCTGCAATGGCGAGAAGAAGATGAATTGTTCTCATCTTGGTAGTAGGAGCAAAAGCCTCCTCATAGTCGATGCCCTCCTGCTATGTGAATCCTCGAGCTACTATTCTAGCCTTGTATTTATCTTAAGTACCATCTGCAGGATACTTGACCTTGTAAACCCATTTGCAGTTGATAGGTTTCTTCCTTGGAGGAAGATCGGAAAGAACCCAAGTGATTCTTCAGATACTATGTATTCTGCCTCCATAGCCTTTTCCCACTCTAGAATTCCTTTAGCCTCTGAATATGTCTGGGGCTCAGAGATGTTGTGGGTGTTGGCCATAAGAGCAAAATTGACTGTGTTTTTCTGCTTACTCTTTCTGCGAGCTGATCTACCCTCAATGAGCTCATCATCATGAAGATCTCCTGTAGTCTTGACCCACCACTTACGCCGGAGGTTAGAAGTACCAACATCTGGCATAGGAGAAATAACATCTCCTGGGGAAGCCGGAACAAAATCATTTGTATTTAGATCTTGAGGAAAATCAGGTGGTGCTATATCATAAATGGTAGATTCTTCATCTTCAGAGTTAGAATTATCTGAAGCCCTCCCATCTGGGTAACCAAGAGGAAGACTAACACCCACATCAGAAGCCTTTACAGGGTGATCCTTAGAACTGATAGTAGAAAGAAATGGACCAATAGTCTCATTGTAATGCCCGTTTTTCAATATTATGGAACACTATGAATTTCTCTGTAATTCTTTATGAAGCCAATAATGGAAATGCACAGATCTTAACTTAAATATGAGTATTTGGGACTTAATTCCAAATGCATACGCTATATACAAAGAATTCCAAATGCATATACAAAGATAATTTAATGTTTGATATAAAAGGCAATGATCATCTAATCGATGTAAATACAATGTCTATGCTGTTTCTGATATAACAAGAAATATATGCAATAATGGGGTTCACTAACCACATACTGATTGCTGTGTCTGGTCTACGATTGATAATATGCAATGGTATGCGTGTTGCTTTTGATATGAGAATTAATATATCCTCTGATAATCACTGATAGCCGTATCTGATATGACAATAAGAATACGCGTCTGAGATGCTGTCTTTGATAATGTCTTTATATGCTTGCACCAAAATAGAATGCCGATAGGCAAAGTGCTCTTACACAGAGCGATCCTTATAGGATAACAAATAATTTCTTCAATGATGATGATCATTCAAATTGATTGAATGATTTCTTATATCCATGTTTATGGGATGAAGGGTCATGAGGAAATAGACGCATCTCATCCCTTCATTCTTTGCTACTCATTGAATGCCTTCCTTCTGTAATGATATTGCACCCTTTCATAATTATGCTTATCCGCTTAGTAGTCTTACTAAGATCTTGGTAACATTCTTATATTTATCGATTACTAGAATCGATAACACATATTCCGCCGTCGCTAATCATAGATTAGATGTCTCCATATTATAAATGATATATGATGATATATTTGCTAATACCGTGCTGACGTATTTCATTTGACTTCCCTAGTCTACGTATATGAAGGTGTCGATGTGGCAATTTTGAACAAATACTTGGATGAGTTGTCTGGTTTTCATGATCATTGCTTACAGGTGTACTACCACCGAGTGTGCATTAGTATACGTAGCTTCCCTTACTCGCCGTTTGACTTTAACTCCTTCGTTGGTTTCTGGTAAATCTTCAACTCTTCTTATGGTTGGGAAATCGTGCCTTTCGTGATGCCGACAAGTAACCATATAAGTTGTTCTTTCTTAGACTAAAGTTGTCGTTGCTATTACCGTCCATGAGATGATAGTGTTTAGTGTGTACTATCGAAGTATTATATCAATAAAACTCTTCGCTCAATCTTTGTATACACTATTTTGTATTGGGGATATTACACTCATCAACCACAACATCACGACTGAATATGAGACGGTCTGTCTCCACATCAATCAACCTGTATGCCTTGTGATTGTCGCTGTAACTAGTAAACATAAGTTCTTGGCTCTTGGAGTCTAGCTTGGCACGCTTGGCTTCTGGAATCCATACACGAGCTGTAGAACCAAAAACTTTCAGATGGCCCACCTTAGGCTTCCGTACTGACCAGGCTTCTTCAAGAGTCATCTTCTTAACGACCTGTGTAGGTGACCAATTCAGAATGTAGTATAAACTGCTTCAGCGTAGTATTGTTTAGGAACATTTCTATGTTCCATCATAGAACGAGCCATTTTAGTAATGGTGCGATTTCTACATTCAACGACACCATTCTACTGAGGGGTGTATGGTGTGCTGAGTTGGCGCTTAATGCCATGTGTAGCTCAAAAAGTAGAGAACTCAGATGAACAAAACTCCCCCCATTATCAGACCTTAGAGTAACAATTTGAGAACCCGACTCTTTGTCAACTAAGGCCTTATACTGCTGAAATGTACTAAACACATCTGATTTATTCTTAAGAAAATATACTCACATTTTTCTACTGAAATCAACAAATAATAAAAAGTACTTGGATCCAGTAACAAAAGGAGTATTCATTGGCCCACTTACATCAACATGAACCAATTGAAGTACCTTGGAGGCTTGCCAAGAATCGTCATCCAAGAATGGTGTCCGATGTTGCTTCCCAGCTTGACAGGCTCCACAAACTCCATGATTTTGAGTTTGGATCTTAGGTAGACCAACAAAAAATCCCTCGTGAGATCACTGAGAGAGATAGCGTACATTCAAGTGTCCATAATGCTGATGCCAAAGTTTGCTGATGGGAGCACTCCTGGCTGCCATGGCGTGCTCTTGAGAATCACTAGAATCAGCAAGTCTATAAAGACCATGATCCTCAAGTCCCATAGCCACTGTAGTGTGAATCTCCCTATCAACAATGTTGCAGGTGTGCGAACTGAAAACAATATCCAACTGGGGAGAATGCCTTATGATCTGGCTGACTGACAGAAGATTAAGTTCCATGCTTGGAACATAGTATACATCAAGAAATATTAAACTTATCCTTTTAGATTGAATCTGCACAATGCCCTTACCAACAACAGTATATTGCTCTTCTCCACCAAAGATCACAGAATCAGAGAATGGTTCAAATTTTGTGAACCAATCCCGATGATGAGTAAAATGCTGCAAAGCCCCTAAATCTATATACCAAGCAGAAGATTTGATTGGATTTGCAGTCCTTTTGGCCATAAATGTATAGAAAGTAGATACTTTTTGATCAAAGTGCTCAACAACATTTGCTTTGGGTTGAGACCCTCCCTGCTTCTTTTGCTCAGAAGCCAACCAAAGTTGACAATCGACCTTCATGTGACCATACTTGTGGCAATGGTTACACTGAACATTCTTTTTCTTCTTGCTGTCTTGAGAAGAACCAGAGCCTTTCGACTGGGAAGATTGAGCCTTCCCTTTGTTCTTAGTAGAAGATTTTGTAGAGAATGCTTGCTCTATGGAGGACGAATTGGCACCGCTACCAAACTGTTATTTCCAATGATCCTGTTGTAGAAGTTTGGTGCAAAGCTCAGATAATTTTAGATCAACATTAGTTGAGGTAATGTTGAGTGTCTCGACAAAGTGCACATAAGACTTAGGTAGACTCTTCAAAGTGATGACTACCATGTCTTCCTTTATTTTCTGACCAGTCGCCTCCAACTGATCACGAATGTCCTTAATCTTTGTCAGATGATCCTGCAGAGATGTCCTCTCGTCCATCATAATCGAAAAGAGCACGTTCTTAAGAAAGAACACAACTCTTATCTGACGTCTCATGGAGATCCTTCAGATGCTTTCATATCTCAGCAGCTGTCTTGCTTGAAGGTACTTGCGACAGCTGATTGTCATTGACTAAGAGTTTGATGAGCATGATAGCTTCTCGGTTGTGCTCATCCCATTTGTCCTGATCTTTTCCAGCAGTGGTAGGTCATGTAGACGCTCCCAAAACAACTGCATCAAGGCATCAATACTAAATATAGTTAGCATACGCTACTTCTAGGTGTTATAATTCTTCCCATTGAACTTTTGGCTTCTTTCAAGCATTAAATTTGTCAGAGATGCCATCACGTACCCTGAGGTCAAATTGGTGAAGACAGAAGCTGCAGATTAAAAATTTGAAGAGGTACAAAAAACTAGGCACAAATCCCAATGCATTGCAAAAAGCACCACTGTGCACAAATCCCAAGGCAGAGAAACCCTAGCACTGATTTTGAGGTATATGTTGCAATTTTTTTGATGAAAACCCATTTTTTTTCAAAACACTAGTTGCTCATAGAAAATTCCTAGGGAAAATCACGAACTTGAGTTTTGCAGAAATCGTGTGAAAATGCGAGCACAAAACTTCTTACTATTTTCAGAAAAAATCACAGTTTGAGGAAGATAGAAAAAACCCGTAAAGAAGCCCTAGCCGTAAAAAATGGCTCACAAAAGAGCTGAAAATTGCAGATACCAAGAATTCTTCATACGTGGGCTGCAGAGAAGCTCCATCATAGAGGGAGGATAGCAAAAAATGCGGGCAGGAAGACTAAAAGCCCGTTGCAAACCCTAGACAGAGACACACAAGTTCAGGCAAGAAAAAAACGACTCCAAAATCCTTGAAAATGCTTTCGCATGGGCCACAATTCTAAAAAAAACAACATTAAAGAAGAACTCCACGATTTGCAGGAAGTAAACACTTCAAACGCGGGCTTAAAGACCAAGAAATCTCGTCGTATTTACTTAGGAAGAGAAGACACATGCTGAATAGTTACAAACAACGCCGCAAAAAACAAGTATAGGCCACAAAAATCCAGTTGCGAGTTGTAAAAACTTGCGATTTGCAGAGGCACGAACAGCAAAAAAAAACCTACATAAGTCTTGAGAAGGAGGTCGACCCACGCAAAAAAACTTTCCAAGAGAAATCTTAGGCTTCACTCAAAACCTTCACTAGAAAAATTCGTTTTTCCAAAAAACTGAAAAAATTTCATTGGAATTTTTTTAGAAAAACAGACTTTGTTTTCCCTCTCTGATACCATGAAACAAATTGAGTTGGGTAATTGCATGTTTACTATTGAACATATGAGAAACATTTATAAACTAAAAGACTAAATTAGAAAGATTCTAAGTAAACTGAAGTATGAGAATCTAAACTAACTATTTGCATTATAACTGACCATTAAATATACAGATATTATTCTAACACACTTTTTGAGATGGATGCAAAGGTATCTTTTTATAACCCATTTTTTGAGATGGCTGACGATATATCTTTTGATTCAACTTTTATGAATAGTGATAATAATAGTGTGGCACAGTAGAAGTCGTCTTCATCACAAGAAGGATCAAGGATTGGGAATCACAAAATCCCATTATTGGTGTGGGCCATGTGAAGATTTTCATGAGGTAGGTGCTACAGTAGATACTAAATCTGTTTTCCAGTTTCTTGGAGTTTTCAGATCAGTAAGTAATGGTGAGCAATTTGATAATCTCATTATAGATTATAGTATGAAAGCATCGGTACTAACTACTAACGAAGGTTTAAGGTAAGGTATTTGTCATAATGAAAAGTACCATGCGATTGGGAAAAAGAAAAAAAGAACAACTTGTAGCAAAGGACACTCATACCCTTTTGCTCAAAGTTGTCTTCATTTAAGAATAGGGAACACAAGTATTTCATCGGAACATCTATTTTCAAGAACAAAGGGCTGTCCTCTATTTAAGAGTCGCAGTTTGTTAGTTGAGACAACAACAATTTTCTCATCTTATACTGACTTTGATTCAATTTTGTCTGTTTACATAGGCTTTTTTAATAAGCTGAATCAATGTGGAATTTGACAAAACATATTATAGAAGATTGTTTGACATGATTAGGATGAATAGAAGATTAACAACTTCTTGTTGTATTAAAGTAAGCACAACATAAGCATGGTGGAGTTACTTCATTGTTGAGTATTCATGCAAAAGGTCGTCAACAATGTATGTTGGAGGTTAGTGGTGATGAGAAATGTACCATGGAGGATTATAGTTCAAAATTTCAGACTTATTGCTGCTGTCATTGTTCAAGTCAGCCACCAGACTGTTTTATTTGCATTTATTCAAGTCGGTTGGCAAGTACTTTTATCAAGGGATGGAGCATTATTCAGTTGATGACTATTGGGAAGGAATTTTCAGCCTTTACAGAATTGTTTTCAGTCATTCCAATTTTTACGTTTCCTATGCTTGCAAGGAGGTTTCAATTTAGCAGCTGTTTTTCTATTTTCAAGTTGCCGAGTTTGATAAAATCAGAATACAATTTGTTATTTTTAGACTTTTCTTTTGTTGCATGAGAGAGAGAGAGAGAGAGAGAGAGAGAGATTGTATTGCTATAAAAATCGTCTTTACAACTTAGATGCTATGAGGGCATCTCTTCAAACATAGTCTTGACTCCAAACCCAACCACCTATAGGCAAAAATGGTCTTGCAGGGCCGAGTGCCAAAAAGCTTACCCAAGTCCCAATTTGAAAAAGCAGAGTACAGAAATTTCCAGATGCCAGGCTCCTACTAGGAGCAGGCAAAGCCATCCAAAGAAACCAAATTTTATATCTCCTTGTTGCCAAAAAGCACTCAAATTGCCTTTCCAAAAGATTAAAACAATCCCACCTAATGCGTTTGCAATCACCTGAACAAACTCCACAAACTCCCCTATCCAATATCAATTCCTAAATGACTCCAACCATTGCAAATTCTTGAGGAAGCTAAAGCCCCGCTCGGCCCTAATGTGATGTCGTGCCAGGTCATCTACAGCAATGTCCGGCTGCTTGAGGAAGCTAAAGCTCCGCTTGGTCCTAATGGACTGTTGCACTGGGAATAAAAAGTCTTTGGATGTCCCTCGGTCGTGAAATGACTACTCTCAGCTTAGCCACCACTGTTGCCATTTTTACACCCTCCAAATACTTTTGGTTTTACTAGAAGCTGTGCCAAAGCCAGGGCCTTTGCCTTTAGAGCATTTAGATCTAACAATATCTCAACAAACCGTAAGGAAATATCTGAGTTGACTTTGTATCTATCATCGGCAATCAAGAACTCCTCCCCCAAAATGAGTTCAGTGCAACCTACCCTGCACGATGAATACTGATCTCAGTCTCAGGTCTGAGATTTCCCTAAGGAACACCATTTTTTCGTCTTGGGCATGTCACCGTATTGGTGTATCCGTCAATCCAAACCCTGAAAATGAGCTCCATCCCTTCTGTGGCCAATGTTTAAATGCAATTAGCTGCCAATCAGCATGGTGGCCAAGTCAGCGGAAGAGACTTCCCATCAATGCCATTTAAAATATTTTGTATTCTTGACACTGCAAGATGTACTTCAACTCAATGTATGTATGCTTTCTTCCATAAATGGGACATGGAAGACATTAGTGCCCTTCTTGAAGCAACCGCATGAGAATTTTCATACATGGATGGTATCCACAATTTATTGCGTTAAGCCATCCACCCCTGCGTTGGCTAAACCATCTGCTTCCCCGTTGGCTTCCTTATAAACATGATTAATAAAGTTTAAAGGTGTGAAGGATCTCAAGTGACAGGCCTAGAAACGCCTGAAGTTTCCAATTCACCACTCTCCTGGATCTGATTGCATTAACCACTAGTGAGGAATCTCCTTCAATCTCCAAGTTGTCCACCTTGAGTTACCGACATAGATGGAGACCACTAGTTAGTGCCTGAAAGTCCTCCTCATTATTAGTTCCTCTTGGTAGAGGCCACGATGACTTATTGACCATTTGTCCATCCCAATTTCTAATGACGCGTCCAGCTCTCCAAGGCAAAAGTTACCCTTTGACACCCTGACAAAGTTCAACTTTAACCATCTTTGGATAGGTGGCTTCCACACAACGTTTTCTCTTAGACATTGAGCTTTTTTACTACTTCCCCAACAAAGCTGGGTACTCGAAGACCAAACCAAGCCTTCTTCATTCTGGAATCCTACTTCGAAAAGGTGAAACATTTGTATTCTGACCTGCTGCTTTGCTGTTTACCACCTTAACAATACCTGCTTCTAGTGTGTTTAGAAAGGAGGGAAGGGACACCTGTTTATCTTGGAATAATCTCCGTTTCCTCTCCTTCCATAGTTCCCACAAGAGGATGGAGGTGCTGACTATCCACAAACTTGAAAACAGTGCATTCTTGTAGATAACGGGCCATGCTTTAAAAAGAAATAATATCAGTGGGCAAGGCTCCTACCTTCCCAGTCTAGCACACAACTGTCTTCAATATTCCTAGGCCAAGGGGCATTGCAATATTAGATGAGATGCATCTTCTTCATTGGACTTGCATAGAGCACACCTGGAGGGGCCATGATCGACCATTTTAGCAAACCTATCTGCTGTCAAAATCTCTTTTGCAAAGCTGCCCATGAGAAAGTCCCCGCTTTCGGTAGGCAAACCTTATGCCAACGAAGGTGAAGAGGCAGAGAAGATGTCTCCTCATCCTTCTCTATGATCATGTAGCCATCTTTGGTGTTGGTATTGCCCTGTCTTGGATTCATTCCATACAACTGTCTCTACCAGCACAGATAGTTAAGGGTCTGTCCTTTAGAGTTGCCAAGTGTCTTGAGGGTTAATCACCTCTTTGTAAAAATATATTATTTTATTTGTTGCATCTATTTCTCCAAACCATGACCCCTTTATTGAAATATTGTATATCCTTTGTAATGTTCAACCCTAATTTTTTTTTTTTGGAATTATTTGTAAATGTGATGATGTTTGCTTGCCAAGTTTCCATGTGATTGCAGACAGAGATTTATATTCATAATGCCATTGCAAAACATGAGAAAATCATTCAAAATTCATTTTAAAGATTGCAATCAAAACATTACATTAATCAAATGATTTCTAAATCGTAGAGTACCTTAATTGGTCATCATCTTGATTACAGATTTGAAAGTAAACCTCTTGTGAACAGATTCAAGGTAACAGGTTAAACTTCCTATCAAGCTCAGAAAACCTCTCCAACAGCAATGGTTAATAAGATGTGACTTTAAGATCTTCCCAGCTCTTCAATGGACAGGATTGCAATCAGGCACCTTTTTCTTTCCAGCAATTAAAGATGAATAGACCCTGCACTTAGTGTGATAGTCTGCTGCTAAGATCTATTAATGAGAAATCTTATTCTTAAAGTCCATGCTACAGCCAGCTCACTTTTAAATGATGTAACAACGACCAGGTGAAAACAATGATCAGACCAGCATTCATTTCAGAAAATGATCACATTATGATCAAACAAAACCCAATATTTCTGTTGTCCCATGTTGGTATATCTAAATGCTTGAGACAGCATAGAATGATGAAACCAAAACCTGATTTTAATGTCACCAATATATTCCCACATGAGCAGAAATTCGGTATTCCAGGAAGAGCAATTTTCAGTGAAAAGATTGTGTAACTGCACTAAATCATATCACCCTTGACTTAAAAATCAGTGTCAGCAAATAAACTCCAAAAATACTCTTAGAAGGGATGCCCAGGTGCCATCAGCAAATAGGAATAACACCCACAATCTCTGCTCTCCTCACCTGCCCAGTTCAAACTTTTCATAGGTTTTCACTTGTTATTTTTTTTCTTTTTGAGTGGCTGGTGATAGAGCCAACTTCATTAAAATAAAGAATAGAAACATTTAATTCCAAAACCCTTCCAAAAGGCGTTTTATTCAGGAAACCGTCTCCAAGGGCATCTACGCCATCACTCTCTAAAACGTGAAGATGAAAGCCACGAACCTCATCATGAAATGTTTCCAGCACACTGTGATAGAGCTACAGATAAGGAAGGGCATCAACGTGCTTAAAAACTTAGGCAAATGAACACTTATTAATCGCTGTAGCTGCCATGATAGAAGATGAAAAGTCTCAGCTCACAAGATGGCGCTCATTTGCCTCATAGACCTGAATGATATCTCCAACCAGAACTGGGTTTCCATCCAATCCCAAAAAAATCCCAAGGGTTCCCGTCCTCTGAATTCTCAGTAATGAAAGCTTATAGCTCCCAAATTCTCCAATAGAAAATTCAAAATAATAAAACCAAGTCTCTTCAAAATGAGCCTCTCAATGCTCTTTAATAGCACACCCCAGTGATTCTTCATCTTCCCTCTCTGCCTGTCTCTTGATATCCCTTTTCTGTCTCTTTATTTTCCCCTCTTATAATTTAACTTGAACTTGGAAATAATAATAACAAAATGACTTTATTAAATTTGCACTGAGCTCACCATAAAAGTCACTATAATACTGTATTAAATAATTAAATTCAAGTTGTCAAAAAAATAATAAGTTTAGTAACAACTTAAATTAATTATTTAATTAATTCCTATTGTTCAAATAAAGGGGACATTACATCCTTATTGGGAAAATAAGGATAGGGCCCACATAAGCTAATTAATTGAAAAGGGACATTACAAAGTTTTGATATTTCGAATCTCCATTAATTTTAGAGATAGCTTATCTGTCAAGTCAGGCCAATAATCTTTGAAGAGATATTCCCAAACTTTCTTCTCACTGAAATCATCTTTACTCGTAAATACATACAACAATGCAAAAACATTCATGTCTGTAGATCAATTGTACTTTCTTTCTGTGCTGCCATTGTCTTGCGTTCTAAGCCCCACTCTACACTTGTTGGGTTAAATATAGTAAATCCACACCGTTTTTCTATCTTTTCAGTCTAGAAAATGCAAATACAAGTCTGTGCACCTTCTAATCGCCATGTTCTCAATGTGGGCAAGGTGAGAGCATATGGTGTTTTGAAAACACAATCTATCTAAATGAATGCATTGCTAAAAGTAAAATATAAAGATGACAGAGCCGACCCAAAACAATACCTTTTTGCAAGACAAGCATGTGTAGAGAATGTAGAGCCATTGACAGATTACAGTGGAATCCAATCATGCCAAAATACCTGATTACGTGCAGATCCAATCAATGCTAAAATGGGCTTGAAATGTAGAGGGGTCTTGCAATGAACCTACTACGGCCTTCAATAATATATGCATTAATAGGTGGTCCGACCAAAATCAACACCTTTTGGCGGACAAGCATGTGTAGAGAATGTCTAGCCATTGACAGATTACAGTGGAATCCAATCAAGCCAAAATGGTTGATTATGTGCAGATCCGGTCAATGCTAAAATGGGCTTGAATTGTAGATGGGTCTTGCAATGAACCTACCAAGGCCTTTAATAATAAATGCATCAATAGGTGGTATGCTATCCAGTTTTACAATATCTTGAACATGAAAGGCACAACACTCTGGCGATACTACCATCCAGAGTTACAATAATATGAGCATGGAATGCACTAAATACAATTGAGAATGATATTGATAAGAGAAGCTAGCTGTACACACTAATAATTATTTAAAATAATGAACACATTGTTGCGTATACATAAGTTAGTCCATAATATCATAGGTGGATGTTATACCATTCATGTGGGCTCAATAAATTTAAGTGCATTGCCAAAGAGGGCTGAAGGTTGATGCAGAATGCTGATTGCAGACCTCCGTTTCACAGAACATTACTCTACACTGTCATATCAGACTGCTTGGGTTGGAAAAATGTTTGACCTGATATGCTGGATAACAACAACTTAGCAACTCAGCTAGCTAGGAGGGTTTTTGTCTTGAAACTGCATTCACATGAAGGCTTTTTCGTCTTTAGGCAAATAGGGAGAACTCACTATCTTTCACCAAAGCAAATGAAATGAATAAGTAGTAACCCTTCTTCCCAAGACCCAACCTCCTTTTGTAACCCTTTTAAAGTTATTTTAGGGAAAATAATATTTTTTTTTTTTGCTTATTTTGGTTTTTGGAAAGTGCTTTTCAGTTGCTTTTTGAAAAAGTGTTTTTTTTCTTTTTTGTTGTATTTTAAAAAAAAATACATTTTTGCTTTTCCATTGATTTTCTGAAAAATGTTTTTGCTTTTTCATTACTTTTTTTAACAAATAAAAAAAACATTTTTCTTAATAAAATAATATATAAAGTGTCCTTATGACCACTTTTCAGCACCTTGAACCTAGTGACATTTTATTTGCACACTTAAATCAATTAATTAAACAATTAAATGTAAGCTGTCAATTAAAATATTAATCAAAGGTACCCTTCTTGACAATTTAATTTAATTAATTATTTATTTGACCTTTAACAACACCATATAATCTATGGGAAAAACTTAGTAAATTAGGCTAAAGGTCACCATCAGCTTACGCTTGACAAGGGGATATTACATTAATTTATTAATTAATATTAAAAGCTCTTCTAATATAATTCTCTCTTTCCTATATCAACTCAAAACCTTAACATGATCACAGAAACACAAGCTTATATACAAATAAGTTGTGTAAGTAGGGTTTTATTTACACAAAATTATATTGTGTCTAGGTCTTGACAACTAAAGAGTGACTCTTTCAATGTCCTTTCTTGGTTTAATTCTCTACTTGAGTGGTTTCTAACTCATCAGTATGCTTTTCAGGCCAAATCTTCTCTCTTACATGATCTGTGATTCTGGTTTCTCTTCTTGATTGGGAATGCATAGATTATTTAAAATTAGAGAGCATGAGGTTTGTAGAATATGCAGATTTGGAATTGATTTTTTCGATCTTATGAATTGCTCGACACGTATACTTGAATCTGTTTATATTACCTTTATATATGATAATATATCAAACATTATTGTTGGATTACATAGGCTGCTAATTCTTACATGCAGTATCTATCGAAGGTGGTTTTATTCAGCCTTCTTCCATATTATTTGAACCTATAAAGGTCAATGTATTGTCTTTATCCTATAATGGTTCTGCATAATCCAGGATAGTTTGGATATGTACTCCCTACCTTGCTTTCCTCTTAAACTTTTATTTTCCTCCACCCTTTCCTCATTTGCTTGGATGACTTGTTTGTGCTATTCATGTTCTTCATATGTTTTTCACTCATTTTGCAAATAGCATTGATCTGCATGATTTAAACTCTTATCACTATCTCATATTCCCTTTGTAACACTATATTATGTGTCATTGGAACCTTGTTTAAAATCCAGGCTTTGACTCAATTTGTTTTACACACTTGTATATACATATGTGTATTTATATTTGCTTAATCAATACAACTTTCTATCAATTAAACTATACTTCAAACCTATATAAAAGTCTCAGGCACTTGGGTGTTCAATCATGACTTCAAATCTCTGGAATCACGATCTTCTACAAACTTGTTATTGTGGCACACAAGAACTGATTTAGCTCATAGGGACTTGACTCACTCTTCTACTAGACAAAGTTGCCTTTGAATAATCTGATTTTTCAATTTTTTTGGTTACTTTAATTCTAGAGTAACCAAACACTATTATTTGCTTGTTTGGATTTCATTTTTCGTTCCATTTCTTGAATCTTCGATTGGCTACTGATTTAGGTAAAAACTCGGCTTAGGTTAAACCACCAGTTTAATCACGGGCTAAGCCTGATTGGCAACAGTTCTATTGTTGGGATCAACCTTTCATATGTGATATTATTATCTTACAATCTGGTAATTGATTTCAATTTTTATTTATCAGAAGCATATGATTCAGATTGTTTTATATTGCATTGGAATCACATATTTATACAATAAGATAGGAGAAACCTCATGTATTTTCCAATAGTGACGGGTTTTAAATATGCTATCAAACAATAACAGGCTTAAAACAACCAAACAATCAAACCATGTGTACAAAATGATGGAATATCCAACATTCCCCGCTTATTGCATCATTGCTTTAAAAGTTTAAAGTACTTATAAGAGAATCCTGAAATGTTTCAAACTTTAGACCTCCAAGAGGCTTGGTGAAGATGCCAGCATGTTGTTCTTGAGTTGAGCAAAATTGGAGCTAAATGTTGTTTTGTTGAACCTGTTCTTGTATGAAGTGACAATCAACTTCAATATGCTTGGTCCATTCATGAAACACTGGATTACAAACAAGCTTGAAAACACTATGATTGTCACAATGGAGGATTGTATGTTGATTTTAAGATACACCCAATCCTTCTAGTATGCGATGTAGCCAAACTGCTGTACTTGCTGCACAATATTCTTCTTTTGTTGAGGAACGAGCAACTGTGGCATGTTTCTTACTTCCCCAAGAAATAGGTTCTGAATCTAAGAAGAAAACAATTCTAGATGTGGACATCCTATCATCAACTGAACCTGCATAGTTTTCATTTGTGTATCCTGTCAAGAAGAATTGTTCATTCTTTTTATATTCCAAACCACGATTCATTGTACCTTGAATGTACTGCTGCTTTCTAGTGGCGCATTTTTTATTTTTGCACGAATCTTGATAGATAATTAACAGCAAAACTGATATTTGGTCTAGTGTATGTCAAGTAAATCAAACCTCCAATCATTTGTCAATAGAGAGTTGCATTCACTTGAGTAGATGGATCAGAAACAAATAACTGAAATCTTGATTCCATAGGTGTAGACATGGGTTTGAAATCCATCATTCTGATCTTCTCAAGTAGTGTCTTGGCATATTTGCTTGGAGATACAAATATATGGTGATTAGTCTGGCATGCCTCTAGGCCTAGACAATAGTGCAGTAGCCCAATATTTGTCATATCAAATTCCTTCTTGAGATCATTTTTGCTTGTCTCAACCATTGCTTTTGAGTTGCCTGTGATAATTATCTAGGTCATCAACATATACATTGATTATCACAATCTCCCCCCCTTGATCCTCAAGGTAGAAATTTGGATCATAAGGATGACTATTGAAACTATGTTATAACAAATGATCATCAATTTTAATATACCAGGCTGTAGGAGTTTGTTTTAGACCATATAGGGACTTAAGTAGTTTGCATACCTTTTCTTCTTTATTAGGTTCAATGTACTCCTCTGGTTGGGTCATATAGACCTCTTCCTTAAGGTCTCCATTCAAAAATGCACCTTTGACATCCCTTTGGTAAAGTTCTATCCAAATTGAGTAGCTAAAGCACAAATCATTGTAATGGTTCTAATTTTTGTTGTGGGAGCGAATGTCTCCTCATGGTCCATCTCTTCTTTTTTGGCATAACCCTAGGCTATAAGTTTGGCCTTATGTTTATCTATACTACCATCTTATTTATACTTAGTCTTAATATTCACTTGCATCCAATTGCTTTCTTACCAGGTGGTAGATCAACAAGCTCCCAAGTCTTGTTTTTCATCAGAGATTGTTACTTTGCATCCATAGCCGCTTTCCATGGCTTTGATTCTAGTGCTGCTTAAACATTAGATGGTTCAAAATTATCAACAATTGAACTCATTAATCCTAGATTTACCTCATTTGGAGCCAAGCTGGGAGTCCTTGGACCTAAAGTTTAAGTGTTTGGAACTCCATCCAGCTTTGCATCACAAATGGTACTAGTATATCATTTAGGTATAGGTCTTGTTACATTTGTGGGTGTTGAATCAAATTGATTATCAACATTCTTGTCAATTTTCCCATCCATGTTGAATATAGGAGCACTATTTGGAGCAGGTGATGATGTAGGAGAACATGACTCACTCTTCTCCTAAAAAAAGACATCTCTACTAATGTATATCTTCTTTGTGTTAGGATCCATAATGTGATATGCCTTAGACTCATTACTATAACCAAGAAGAATACATTTCATAGACTTTTCATCAAGCTTCTCTCTTTGTTGTTGAGGAATGTGCATATAGGCGGTGCATCCAAATAAACGAAGATGAGAGATAGATGACTTTACCCTTGTCGAAGATTCTTCTAGTGTGATGCCATCAAGTGCTTTGGTTGGTGCGCGATTCAGAAGATATACCATTGTATGTATAGCTTCAGCCCAGTATGCATGTCCTTGTTGAGAATCCTTTAACATGCTCCGTACCATCTCCATGATGATGTAATTTCATCATTCGGCAACTTCGTTTTGTTGAGGTGTGCATGTTGTAGTTAGTTGATGTCGAATTCCATTTTTCTTCAAGTGGGTGGAGAATTTTGTGCTGGTGTACTCCTTCCCTCGATTTGAGTGCAAGACATGAGTATAATGATTTGTATCTTTCTCCACAAGAGTGCGAAACTCTTTGAAGTAGGAAAAGGCTTCATCTCTATATTGTAAGCAATATAACCACATTTTCCTAGTATGATTATCAATGAAAAGCTGAAAATACCTAAGATTGTTGTGACCATAGTTACAAGCCTCGGACTCGCCTCGAACTCAGCAAGGTCGGACTCGGCCTCGGCGGCCGGACTTGGCAAATCGAAAAACCCAAGAAATTCAAAGATTTTTAAGGATTTAAAGCATTTTTCATGCATCATTTAGTCAATTAACATCAAATACACAATAATTGAGATAAATAGAAGCTACTTTGCACACATATACAAGTTTTCAACTTTACATAGATCGCGAAAGTATAAAGTTATAAACTGTTAAACTAAATAACACACTAGAAACTGAAATATAAATAGTTTCACTGTCAAAAATGTCTACAATATTCATGGAATATGAAATCCATGGAATCAAAAGTTCAAAACATATATCAAAACTAGGCTCATAGCAACCTATCCCAGTGTCTTCCTACGAGTACGCCTAAGATAGGTCATGGAA
>MU224910.1:1876546-1892942 GCA_018584345.1 Thuja plicata | reverse complement strand
TTTTCCTAAAACCCCAATACTCCTCTCTCAAGCCTTTTTTCTCTCCTCTCCTTGTTTGCATGTGATAGAATGACCTTTTTAGGTCAAAAACATAACATATAAACCGTTAATGAAAAGCAAAAAACATAAAAAAATGTTTTTTTTTTCACTTTTTTTAGGCTGCTGCCGCGGTAGAGTCCTGGGCTCGGGACTCTCCGAGTCCAGCGAGTCCAAGGACTCTACGAGTCCGGATGGACTCTCTTGGACTCGGCAGAGTCCGAGTCCAGAGTCACCTACGCCCGGCAGGCCTGACTCGGCTCGGGACTTTGCGAGTCCAGCCCTGACTCTGCGAGTCCTGTATCTCTGGTTGTGACTAGGTGCCATAAGTTTGCACGAATTGGGATGCACCAATTGTAAAGGCTGTCTTGCATAATGCTCAGTAGGATGGAAGGGTGCTTGATGTTGTTTTTCTCCAATACTATTGGAACAAATAGCTCTCGACTTCACATGTGAGGGAAGCCCTCTAACCATGCTATTCTTACTAAGTGTAAGCAAATAACCAGTGCTGAAATGACCAAATCTATGATGCTGTAACCTAGCTAAATCTCTATCCTTTGTTAGTAAGGCTTGCTTATTGTCAATTGTATCAAGCCTAAACATTTTACCAATTTCAAAGGCACGTGCAACAATCTTTGAATTTTTAGACTTATTGTGGATGACACATACCTTTTTATCTTTGTTTTTATCAAACTCAATTCTCAAGTTGTGATCAAGAAATTGATTAACAAATAGGAGATTTTTAGTTAGTCCCGACATATATTAAAACTTCAGTGAGCTTGCAATGATGTATGCCAAATTGCAAAGAGATGTCACCAATACCTTGGATGTAATTGGTGGTATCATCTCTACGAGAGACTTGACCATGATGGGCTTTCAATGTTAGAAACTCCTATTTAGTCATGTGTTTTATAGCACTTGAGTTGAGATAGCGAATTGAGATTGATGGTGAACTATCTTTTGAAGTGCAGGCTGAAAGCATGTATTCCTCATCTAGAGAATCTTCTTTTTTGTAATGTCTCCTTTTTCTAAGCCATTTTTCTGATGCATTGTTAACCCTTTTTGCCATGGTCTCGTGGGCTAAACCAGGACAGTACAGGGGTCAGTGTGAGTTTTGGCCTAGGCACTTCCGGTTCCAGGCCAATTGGAGCTATTTTCGCAGGGTTCCTCGATACTTACTATTTACAGTAAGTCAGCAGGGTTTAGTCTTTTAGCATTTTCAGTATTGGACTTGGAGCATATCGCCGAGAGCTTTTTGACAAGCTATTACTCATCATCTTCCGAGTTTGTTTGATCATCCATTTTAATGCGAGAAGATTTAATAGTCTATTATTATGCCACTTTATTATTAAATGGATATATTAATTTAAAGTGGTTTAATTAAGACATAAAGTGAAAATATGAAAGGACAAAGAAGAGGAAACTGAAGAGTCACAACTTGTTGCTTTAAAAGAGGGAAAGGAGACTCATTTGGTTTATGCTTGGTTAGTGATTTTGGAATTGTCTCTTGGAGATTGGAAGCTCTAAGCTTCGGTTTCTTTTCAGCCTCGAGGACGGAGACCCTTTTGGCTTAAAGGTGGATTGGACGTAGCTCCAGTTCATCAGAAGAGTGGATTCACATTAGAATTTACCATTGAGTTTTCAGGTTCTTGCATCCAGTCTGACTGTATTTTCTGTTTATAAGATTGGTTATTCTCTTAGTTATTGTATTGCTGATTTAAAATACAATAACAATAATTTTTGAGGGTTTAGTTTGAGTAAATTGCTGGTCTGGAATCTCTGTATTTGTTGGAAAGTTTATCATTGCATGATTTCTGGAAATTATTTGGAGTTGTGAAAACAATATCCCACCCGGGATATTTCATTTTTCAACAACATTGCTTTGTTGTTTCGGTTTGTTCTTCTGCTCCCATTGTGTATTGCCACTTTGAAATGGCTTATTTGGATGATCTTTTGACCAAGGAGTTGTACCAACAATTTTTCACATCGTGTCCAACTCTTTCACATATTGGACACTTGTTATAATGGACAAAGTATCAGATTTGGGTGGTCCATTAGATTGCTTCACATGCTTTTTGCTGTTATGAGGAGTGGTCATTGCATGCTCCTCGTCACCATGATCTTGGGTTAGAGACTCTTCCTTTTGAAGGAGATATACTAACTTCTCAAAGTTGGGAGTCTGTTTTGTGACATTCAAAGTTGTCACAAATACCTTGTATCTGGACGGTAATGCCTGAAGAACAATAAGCCCTAGGATAACATCATCAATTGTTTCTCCCAACGTGTGTAGCGAAGCTTTCAACCCAACAATCCTTTTAAGAAAGGATTCCAATTGTTCTCCATTCTTCATCTTCAAGCTCTGTAGTTGCTTTGCAAATCCAAAATCGGATTTTGATTCTTTGCCTCATATACTGTCTGTAGCTTGTTCCATGCATCTTTGGTTGTGGACAAGTCTCAGATGAAAGGCTGAACTTCATCAATCACATTGAACATGATGATCAATTTTACCTTTTTGTTAGCTTGATCAATCTTTTTTTGTTCATCAACATTTGACTGGTCTCGTTGAGGTATTGTTGACCACATGCTAGATTTCCTCAAACTCGAGCTATGTGTTTGGTTTTCCATGCAAAATAGTCATTCGTGCATAACAATAGAGAGTATGGAAGAAGAAATTTTGGAGAAATTCCTGTCGTTAATAAATTATTTTATCCTATTTTTTGTCACTCAGTTCAGTAGTGTGCTGCAAAGGAGAGGATAATATAGGAATAGAAATGTTATGTCCTTGACATGAAGGATGCCTAAGCAAACATTATTTGTCAGAAAATCATTTTTTTTATAAGAGCTTGTGATTTTTTGAGAATAGCGACACGGGAAATTAATGATGAGTCTGCATCAGCATGATTTTTGTGCTACACACACCCCCAAACATTTATATGTCTTGCAGTTTGTTTTACATTTTTAATAAGAAGAAACATACGGCGAAAGAGTGATAGATGGCTTGATACATGTTATGACATATTGTCTTTACGGCTGCTAGAGGATGTGTAACGGCAATTGCTAGTGCTGATATTGTTGCAGCTAAGTAGGGTGAGACTAGGTATTTCTGTTGTAGGGCATTCTTACAAAAATATGGCAAGATGATATGGAAAGGACCAACAATAAATATATTATTTGTATTCAGAATAGTCAAATCTTTTGAGGAAGTTGATTTGATTAGATGCCATGATAGTGTAAGGCCTCTCCTTTGTCTCAAGCTTCTAAAAATAGATCACAAAAAAGTTAATGATTAAATTGTTAGTAAACAAGGCTAATTTTATTTTACATTGAGTACTTAGGAGTCTTAATTTGCTTCACCATTAGAAGGTCCAAACGGGACAGATTCCATTAATCCAATTCAGGCTCTTTTGTCCTGGACATTAAGTGGTTATTCAGACCATTTCTCTATCCATACGGGATAGGAATGAAACGTGGAGATTCTGGCTATCTCCAGACCATACCTCTATCTTAATGGGATAGGTTCACTTATTGGCCTTGTGGTTGTAAGGATAGGTATCAATAAATGCTTTGATCAGAGACTTGTAGACTCATTGAGACCAATACGGGTCTAGAGTCTCTTACTAAAGATGCCACAAATTTGCCAAATGCTGTACCAAGGATCTCCGCAAGGTTTATGAATAGATTCAGATTTGCACCCTTGGTTTTTGGGCATACGACCAAGTGCAAGATCTCTGAGAGAATTTTCTTATGGCTTGCACCCCTTGTCGGCTTTTGGGCATCCGACCAAGTACAAGCACCTTCCTGAGTATCAAATCATGTTAAAACATTATTGATTCTAATTCTTTTTGGCTAGCGGTGTATGAAACTCATTTGAATCTATATCCAAGATACCTAAGTACTGGAGACATCCTTTGTCATCCAGTCTGCCTACATGCCCTATATCCATGGGATCAAGGTGTCAAGGATTTGCACTCCATTATCGATATATACTTTTGGTTGACCTATGTTTTATGAAATTGTAGTGGGTATGCAGCCCAAGACAGTTCTTCGCCGATTGCTACCCACTTAGGTGAGCCATGGCGGGCCTTATAACATCTACTCCCAAACACTTGAAGGTGTTTGTCATAAGGTTATGTTTAAAAAAAAAGTTTATTATATTTACCAATATGCATGAATGGTTTTATTTTATAGCCATCTAGTTGCTATGGTTCTTCTAAATCTATCATTTATACTTTCTTGAACAAATTAGGTAAATATTCCTTAAATAATCATATAATGAAATGCGAGGGAAAAATAAATTGTTCCACTTAAACCTAATGGATTCTTTAAGTTGACATTTTCCACTAAAATTAATGACCTTTACCTTTGCCGAAATGTGGGATTCTTAATTGATGAGATTTCCCTCTTAATTAAGATGATGGTATAAACTGCCTAATACATTAAATATAACAGATCTAGTTTGTGGATGATGAAATTCAACGAGTATATCTGACTATCCATAAATAACAAGTATTAACCCTAGAACAATAATAGATATCTGAAATGAGCGCTAATCAGCAATTTAGGACAATTATAAATTCCTGTCACAATTGTGTAACCCCAAACAACATTTTATAAACTTTCACAATCTGATATATATATATATATATATATATATATCCACTGAACGAGATCTCAAATTCAAATTAAATGAAATATATCCATAGTAATTTCTTTGGAATGAAATGAAGAAAAAACAGTTTTCCCCTATATGATTTCAGAATATAGCCATCATAATTTCTTTGAATGAAATGATGCAAAATTAATTTTTTTCCAAATTCAAATTTCTGAATGAAACATAGCACATCAAATTTCCACTTGAATGATTTTATACAAGGGTTTATGAAATTTGAAATGCACACACAGTAAATCTTCTCTTGATTTAATCAAAGCAAGAATTTTGAAATGAAATTTACCACAGAAATTTATAAAATGAAACAAGGTTTCAACATGAATTATACTACAGAAATTTAAGAAATAAAGCAAGGGTTACAAAAATTTATGGAATGAAGCAATGACATAGTCTAGCACTTACCCATGCTGCCCTTTCTATTTCTCGAGCACCATTTCTTTTCTTCCTCTTCCTTTTATCACCTCTCAAAGTCTCTGACTTTTTTGGCGGTGATTGGTGGAGATAGCACCAATATGCCTCTGCTTGATCTGCTCTTGCCATGCCCTCCTGTTTTGTTTCCTTCCTTTTCAGAATTTGCCACGTCAAGGCTGGAGAATGCCTTTTCCTTCATAAATTTGCTTTATATGAAGTTAGCGATTATGGTTTGAATCGCATAATGAAGGATTATTTAAGTTTGGACATAATCGATTGTTTGGAAGGGCATTTGGTTATAATATTATTGGTATATATATGTTATTTAGTAATTGTTTTAATCGATATATATATATATATATATATATATAATTTATTTATTATACATATGTTATTTAGTAATTTTTTAGTTTACTTATATTATTTAGTTTTAATATTGTAAATATTTAGAATTTTGACGAGTATTAGTAATCTAAATATCACTAACTATTTCCGACCACATGCAAGCTAAATCAAATTGAAACAATTCAGTTGTCAATATCTAAGCATTACTAATCAAGGAATTTTAATGACCATGGCATTTAATATCTAAGAGGGTAGATAACCGTCTTACCACATGTTTACATAGGTGATGCTGATGAATTTGAATTTCCAAAATTTGAAATAAATTTAAATAACGCTAACATAATAATAATAAAAATTCTATTCCATCTCTTGCAAAGAAAATACATTCACACATTTAATCAAAATTGAGTTTTAATCTTTCTTGTGATATCTTGACAAATGGGATAATTTAACTTGTAAGAATAGTAAATACGGTCCTATAATGAGGGTTGTGACAGATAGGCAATTAAATAAAAGCTATCACAAACTCAAACTAGATTATGATTAAAAGGGAAAGTAAATTACATTTACAAAGGCAAATAGTTCATAAGCCACAATAACTCAAATATTGTTATGCTGGCCGACCTCTTACTATGTAGCAACACATCCCTGATGATATATATATATATATATATATATATATATATATATATATATATATATATATAATAAGNTATATATATATATATATATATATATATATATATATATATATAATGAGCAAGGTAACCTAGAGACGGGGAGACTTAGAGGTCATGGAGACTGGTACCAGTACTGGTACGTTATTTTTCAAAAATAGGAGACGAGGGTACTTGGAGACGACAATTTAAAAAAAAAAAAAATTTAATAATTTCCAAGAAATATCATATCATATAGCTTTGAAAACAAGAACAATGGAAAGTTTTAAGTATGAACATTTAAACCATTGAATCAAAAGTATCAAATCTGAAATTCAAATCACTAATAGTAATACTGTAATAGTAATGTCATTTACTCATTTAGTATTGTGTCATATAGAGTTAAATAGTTCAAAACTCACACTGCAAACAAATAAAAATAAAATGTTTAGTTTTTTATTACTTTTTAATATGCTTTTTCCTCTGGAGACGCGCGAGAGACGTCAAAATTCATCGCGGGAGACTGACACAAAGTCTCCACCCAAATTTGAAGTCTCTAGGTATGTGTAAGGTCTCGGAGACCTGTCTCTGTCTCCGAGACGTGTCTTCAGGGGGGGACACAGTCTCCCAGTGACTATGATTATGAGTTTGCATTTTTGAATAAAATCATTAGATATTGAGCAAAGAAAGGAAAGTTGAGAGCAACGATATAATTGTCTCCAAGAGGTGCGATTTAGTATTAAGTTTTAACCAAGGGATTTGACTAGCAAGTTTAGAGGATATCAATTGGAAAAGATATGATTCTTCTGTCCCAAGAAGAGGGTATAAATATGACAAACAAAACACTCCTAGAGGGCATCAAACAAGCAAACACATGTACAACAGAGATCATCAAATAACAAGAAGATAATCATCCAACAACAGTATCATCTACAATAGATCAAGTTGTAGTAACACCTTCAGTCATAATGGTATGAAGGAATAATTGTACTACTTTTGCATATTTTAGTGGATGTGAATGTCAATATATTTCGCACACTTCATCTCTAACATATCTATATGCTTATTATAAACATATGCAAGTAAATGTATGATAATCAACCATATTAGGGAAAGGAAGTCCAAGGAGGGGGAATGGTGATGTTTCTCTAGGTACACCACCTCATTAGATTGGTTAAAGACTGCATGAGGCTAAGGGGGACAAAAATTCCGCTCTTGGGCCTTGGGGTTGAGTTAAGGGCAACCTATTGCAATCTTCTCTCTGAGCCTAAATGAGTTAGTTATTGAGGTAACTAAGAAAGGGATCCTCAATCATAAGAGGAGAGAAGGATAACGTGAAGGGGAACGGTGTACAGACTCTTCTAGGTATGCCACCTCATGAGCATGGTTAAGACCATACGAGGCCAAGGTGGGCAGAGTTTTTGCTCTTGGGCCTAGGGCCGGGAATAATTAAGGCACCTCATCATGTCCTTCCTATCTCAACCCTCATTTAGGTTGAGCCCATGTGGATTATGTTCTATAAGTGTATTTCTCTCTTAACCCTAAAAATGGATGTATTACATGTATTAAGATTATATTATTATCTAATTTGTTTGCAAGTTCCAAGATAGGCTTATCTCATCTTATTCCTAGGTTAGGGTTATATTTCTAACTATATTGTGTTCCTTGTTTCATTTGGATTTTGTCAATTTAGGGCAGATTACAAGGCAATCCAGAAAAGGGACATTACAAGTTGTATTAGAGCATTAATCCTATCAGCCTACGGGGTAAAGACAAATTGACTGATCTAACAATACATGTATCGTGTGTATACTTTGTCTTTATACACTCATGTGTATACTTCATGTTTTCATTGTGTATGTTCCGTGTTTGGTTAATCTAGAATATGAGTCACTAGAGTGAACGAAAAGATTTTTATTGCATTTGAGGTCATAGATGTGTATCTTGCTACTAATTCTCATCTTAATGTGTGGATAGCGCACCCCTGCTACAATTCAAGGAGGTATCCATGACATTGTGAGAGAAAACTTCTCTTAATGTTACAAACCTTGCAAATTTCCAATCATTGGTTGAGAGTTGAGACAACTCACAATGGAATTAAAGACAAATATAGGTCTTGAGATAAATTCAGAGCTGCGCAGCAAAAGTTGGATTACCAATTAGACTCCATGATCACTCAATCTTTGCTTGAGGACAAGCAAAATCTAGGTGGGGAGGACTGTCATGTCCCTGACATGAAGGATACATTAGCAAGCAGCGTTTATCAAAAAATTGTTTTATTTATCAGACATCGCGATTTTCTGAGAATAGTGATCCAGGCAATTAATGATGAGTCCGCATCAGCATGATTTTTGTGCTGCACACACTCAGTTTTAAATGGTTTGTAAGAGGCAACACCCTTCAGCAGTGATGTTTTCATAGCTTCACGCAAAATGAATTGGAGAACCATTTCTTCTATATGCCTCTATGGATACAGTAGTTGGTGTGGATCAATCCAATGGCTTACATCTATGAGAGAGAGAGAGAGAGAGAGAGAGAGAGAGAGCTGCGACTGGCACACAGAATCAGTGTGTTATAGATAGGTTGCATTTGATCCCTCATGGTAAGCGCTCAGCATGAAACTCGCTCTCCAATGCTGCCTTTCTATTCAAGTGATCGCCTATTTCTGTCCTCTAACTCACAATGCAAATCCACATATGTTGAAAAGATAACTAACCGGGGATGCTTCCAATGGTGAAGGATCAAAATATAATATCAGAATGATAAAACCGGTTCGTCCTTTATTCTCTGGAAATATTCAGAGTGGCCAACAGAATTTTTACATATGAAACTTCTTGAACCTCAGAAGCTGTAGAAAAATATGCTGCTACTGTTTTCCCGCATTATCACTAAATTGTAGGCACAGAATCTGTAATGCTCTGATACCAAATCAGAAGCATATGATTCGTATTGTTTTACATTGCATTGGAATCACGTATTTATACAATAAGATAGGAGAAACCTCGTGTATTTTCTAGTAGTGATGGGCTCAACAAATTACTAATAAATTCCTAAATATGCTATCAAACAATAACAGACTTAAAACAAAAAAAAAATCAAACCATATGGGTACACAATGATGGAATCCAACATTATTAAGCTAGTTCAAATCCTAATAGGATTCACCACTCCCATTGGATATGATAATATGAAATCTAGTTTTACATAAACAACTATAGAAGCAAAACTCTCCAAAAAATTCCAATTATACCCTTTTTTTGCAAATCATTCATGTGGACAGTTTTTCTCCCTGAAAAATCTCAATTTTTTGTGAATCAATCTCGTGGACAATTTCCCCCCAAAAAATCCCATCTTTTTAAAAAACTGTTGATCATAATTTTTAATAGTTGTTTTGCATTTAAATCGGATTTAAATTGTGTCCGAAACCTTAAATAATTTCATACCAACTTATGAAACCCTTGAAACCTACGAAATATTTTATGAATAAGCAGTTGCACAATATGTGTCGGGTATGACTACAAATTGGAGCTCGTCAGGATATGCGTAGAAGGTGCAACCAGTTGCAAACATGCAAGGAGTCAAGGGGCATTTTACATTATATAATTTCATGCCACATAACTAGTGTTAATACAAAATTCAAATAATGCATAGAAATAGATGAATAAATAAAATTTTCAATTTGCACATCACAAGGACCTTTCAATTTAAATGCACAAAATTAAAAAACATTGAATTTATTTTATTTTGGTGGGGCTTCCATCCAAAGAGAGTATTTTACTTTTACGATAGGTAAATGGTCTATATTCTGATGTTATATATCAGCTCTCTGTTAATACTTCTTATTTTGTGTCTACGTTGTGGTATAATTTTATCACAAAGATCATAGATGCCATATTTTTTGTCAATGCCATTAATGGTTTTGTGTCTTCTTTTTATCTACATCAAATGTTAAATAAAATTTTTGATGTGCACATCACAAAGATCATAGATGCCATAATTTTTGTCAATGCCGTCAATAGTTGTGTCTTCTTTTTTTCTACATCAAATGCTAAATAAATTTTTTGATGTGCACATCACAAAGATCATAAATGCCATAATATTTGTCAATGTCGTCAATGTTTTTGTGTCTTCTTTTTATCTATATCAAATGTCAAATAAATTTTTTGATGTGCACATCACAAAGATCCTTCAATTTAAATTAACAAGATAAAAAATGTTAAATCTATTTTATTTTGGCGGGGCTTCAATTTGTAGAGATAGTAGTTTACTCTTATGATAGGTGAATGGCCTATATTCCGAGGTTATATTTTAGCTCGTTGTGTCTATGTTATATTTTATGTGTACTTTATCATGGTTTAATTTTATGTCTTCATCTCATCTTGCTTCATTGGTTATTTGGTCCAACTAACATTTGATGGTCTATCTTTTTCTACAACAATAGCCTTATAAATCAGTCCTTTGTAAAGAAATAATTTGTATTCTTGGCTAAATGGCTTGAATTTAATGCTAATTTAGGCTCTGTCATAACATTGCTTTGCTTGATGAATATGACAATGCTATAGTTTCATTTTTCTTTACATTGTCCTATGCTCAAAGTGAAGAGGTAATGTTATGTGTAGATAATCTCCATCTCCATTAGATTTTATCCTTCTCTCACGTTGTAGTTCAAAATCCTTGGCTTGCAAAAAACAACTTGATGTTGATATGTAACCTAGTATTGCACCAAGATGTCCAATCTTTGTGAATTCAAAATCTTGGTCATTGTGATTTTTTATGCTTATTTTGATATTATGCATTTCTATCCTAAAATTGTGTCTATCTTCTACTTTTACTCTACAACTCAATACTTTGGCTAAATTTGAAGGTTTGGTTTCAGAACAAAGATTTTGAATGTGACTTGCTTTTGTATCTTGAACCTTTGAAAATACATAATTCATGCCCATTTGACTCTACCTGTCATGAAAAATGATCACTCTTGATTTATTAGATTTTTATTTGGATGATATATTCTTTAAATTTTCCTATTTGAAAATTTCTTAGTGGTACAATGCTTTTTTCTTTTTTACTTCTAGGATGCAAACATGTTTATTGTAGTTATTTTGATGCTTCTTACTAAGTTTTCAAAGGTTTAAGGGTTTGTTATGATAGTGCAGTCTCTACGATTAATCATCCTTTTGATATTAATAATAATTTGGAATGCAGTGTTGTTAGTAGCATTTTACCATCCACTTGTTATGGTAAATCGATGTTGTATTAAATAGAGCAGATGAAAGCTCCTTATATAGATTTACAAAGATGATTGTTTCTAAAAGAAACAATCGTGAACTAAAGATGAAAATAGAAACTACCTAATAAACTATAGACTAACTAAGATGACCATTAAAGAAACATTACAATATTCTAATACCCTCCTTTAATGGTCATTGTCTAACTACTCTGCAGAAGACTACATGTCTAGTAGTCACAAATACTTCACAACATTCTGCTATTGCTGGGGCCCTCCCTGGATCTGCAGAATGTCAATGATCAAGAGTAGCCAAAGAAAAAACAGAGAAGGCTATCCCCTTCTTCAGAATGGTCTGCAACAAGAGAGTAGAGCCTGCCATTGACTCTTCCACTAACCCCCCTAGAATATGCAAAACCACTGACCATAAATCATCACAAAAACATCAACTTGATGGTGGATAATTGAGCTGCCCTTCCCTGGAAACAAAGATACACACTGAGAACAACTGTCACTATAGTGAGGAAAAATCGACAAACCCTTCAAACTTTGCAGATGAGCACTATGCCCCAAAACAAACTGCAAGATGATTCACCTAGAACTTTTGCAGATGAGCACTACGACTCAAAATAGACAACAAATAGCCACCATTTTTAGGAGAAAAATCGAAAAAACTAGACACGATTTTTGAGGTGAAAAATCGATCAAAACCAGACAACAAAATCTGAGACACGATCAGAGAATACAAAGCTTCGTTTTTGAGGAAAAAACGGTAAAACCCAACAAATAATTTTTGAGGAAAAAATTATTAAAACCCAATAGTTAATTTTTGAGGAAGAAATTATTAAAACCCAAAAGATAATTTTTGAGGAATAAATTATTAAAATCTAACAGATAATTTTTGAGGAAAATATGATTAAAACCCAACAGATAATTTTTTAGGAAAAAATTATTAAAACCCAACATATAATTTTTGAGGAAGAAATTATTAAAACCCATAAGAGAAACCTTCATGAGGCAAAACACGAGACTTCGTGTGGTAAAACAGCACATGCAACTCACAAAAAGCACAATGCAAGCAACATGCAAGTAACATGCAACCCTCGAAAATTAGAGACTTTTGCTCATACCAAGAAATCGCGCGATCAAAACCCTTGACCAGGCTTGTGATTTTCAGCAAAAATCTTCGAAGACGAACAACAAATTTTTCATAAAATACCTCCAACGATTTTTATTTTAAAAAATAAAAAAAACAAATTTCTGGAAAAATATTCCAGATCAGAAGAGGCTCAAATTTTTCTAAAAACATTCGCCAAATTATATGAAATCCCATCGACCCACTTTGATACCATGTTATGGTAAATCGATGTTGTATTAAATATAGGAGATGAAAGCTCCTTATATAGATTTACAAAGACGATGTCTCTAAAAGAAACAATCGTGAACTAAAGACGAAAATAGAAACTACCTAATAAACTAAAGACTAACTAAGATGACTATTAAAGAAACATTACAATATTTGAATACCACTCACATCATACAAGACTAGAGGTTTATTTGCGTATCATTTAGTGAAATGATTTATTGTTCACTAAGCAATAATATTGCGTACCAGTTCTGATTTTTATTTAGGGCAGTCAGCATAACTAGCAATAATGTATGCAATAGCAGTTACAAACCCTCATAAACTGCCCATATTATGTTTGCAAATGGTCTGAAATTGTCCTTCAATCAACCTAAAATATGTGTATATCTGATTTGCTTGCAAATATTAAAAAACAAAAAAATTAATAAAGAAACACAGTTTCTTAATGTCTTGGTACAAGAAACTTCCAGAAGTCCCTAAGACGCTTAGGGGACTCTTGGCCGTCCCCGCGTTTTGGCGGAGGTTGAGCAGCGGTGGGAGATGCCAAGTATCCGTCCCCTTGTCCCCCAAACGTCCCTGTATCGGAAACTGAAGGGTTTAGGAGGGGGGACGCGTTCCCATGTTTCACTGTAAAAAACCCGACCAAAAAAAAAATCTTTGTACAAATGCGTACAATATAAACCCGCGATTTTTCATAAACAAAACCACAAATTTTATTAAAAATGTGCCAAACTCTACTCTAATACCATGAAATGATAATTGAATGTTGTATTAAACAAAGGAGAGGAATACTCCTTATATAAGCAATTACAGAAGATATTTCTATAATAGAAACGATCGAGAACAAAAGATAGAAACTAAAATTACTAAAATGAGCAACTTACTTACAAAATAGAAAGTTACTAATGACTTAAATGACCATTATAAGCTAAATATTACAATATCATTTTATTAAAATATACTGACAAACTTCTACTTTTTAAAACTTGATTAGATGCTATAGCAATATTTAATCGACCACACATGCAAGATCTAGCAAGTAAGAACACAAGATTTACGTGGAAGCCCTTACGGGAGAAACCACAACAAATTACTTGCTTATATAATAATCTCTTACAAATTATGTAGGCTCCAACCTACTAGAGGCACCAACCCCTCATTCAATTCGTGAGCACTAGCCCACTAGAGGAACCAACCCTTCATTCAATTTGTGAGCACTAACTCACTAGAGGCACCAATCCTTCATTCACTTAGAGGCACCAACCCCTCATTCAAATTTCTGCTCTATCAATGTTGCATCTTTAACAGTTGATGGATAACCTGTTTTTTCACAACTTTTTCTATAAATCTTTTTATAATTTCTTCCTCAAATATGCTTTAAGTCTGATCTTAAATCTGCCATAAAGTGATCACAAACTCCATTGGAAATCTGCTATAATCTGCAAATAATCTTCTTATTATTCATTCATAAATCTGAGAATAATATTCTCATATATTGCTCTTCCTTAGACCTGGTGCATATGCTTGATATAATTGCTTAATTTTCTCATCACAAACACTTCTTATCCTTATTCTTCTTCTTCTTCTTCATTTATATCTGCATTTCGTCAAAAAGACATGCTTCTTCACAAATGAAGAGTCTTCTCCAAAAGAGGCAACCTCTAAGCATTAAGTCGCTTCATGAATTAAATTATAAATATTAATTATATGTTATCATTACAAGTCACACCATAAAAAGTAAATCGCACCCTTCCAAAATGAAGGTGCATTTTGTAACTAATGTTTGACTCTTAACAAATACTTGCTGTCTGCAAATACTTGCCTTTGATATATATCGGTCACCTTAGTTTCTCTATTTGCTGTGCATGGAATTGACTTATTTGTTTGGAGCGATTACTGCAAACAGTTACTGTCATTTGAGTTGGTTTTGGCTTCTTCTTCAATCACCAATCACACCTCTGCATTGACTTAATGATTCATACCTTTATCACTATTAATCTTAGTCTGCTAGGTTTATGCATCAATCTGCCACCTTTCATTCTTTGTTGTACATTAATGTGTTATTGCTGCTCTAATAAACATAGTCGGCCTTGCTTGCAATTAATTATTGCATTCGCAAATATTCTATAATCGCTGAACAATGTTTGTTGTTTGTTCTATGAATTGAATATAAAAATCTTCTTGATCACGGATGAAGATTGTTGTAGCTTTTAAACTTTCATATAAATTGCATGTATAATACAATAGCATGTTATCATAATCTTGATTGCTTTAGTTGTTGAAACCTCTGTATATTAGTATATAGAATCGCCTACTTATCCTTCTTTCTTGGGAAATTAGACATTTATATGTCTTTGTCTTCCATGCAATTTAATGATCTTACGAAGATCTTCAATCTGCAAATACAAGACTTGACTATATCTATGCCACTTAAATGTAACATTATATTTCTTTAGCTTTAGGATTTGTATCATCATACCTTAAATAGCAACACCTGTTTGACATCAATGACAACTTCCAATAAACTGGCCCATACATGAAAAACCCTTCTTGACATGACTTTAACATTAATGACGATCCTGACATTCGATCTTGACTATTGACTTTGACATCAATGACAACTTTCTAACAGTAAAATGACTTCCTCCTTCACCTTATTAACATGCTTTGGAATAGGGTTTGGGGTTTGAATCCACTTTCTTGTTTTGCGGTTCACTAGTCTTGACAAACCTTTTGTCCTACTGATGTAAAAGTTATCAGAGGATTGATACTGATAACATGTATTTGGAAATTAATAAAGAAGCCTCCAAGTATGGCCCAAGTCATTAATTTGAATATCAATATTGTCCTTGAGACTTGAAAGGTTGATCTCAACAAAATGTGTTTTTGAGGACAAGCCAAGTAGAACTTGTTTGGCCTAGCATATATTACATTTTCTAGAGAGGCTGCAATATGGCTCAGAAAAGGCTAGCAAGGCAAGGGTAAGCCTCAGAACTCGATCCAAATTGGGACCTTGAGAGCTTGTTGCTTGGAGAGAATAAAGTTTCAGATCCAAGGAGTAAATACTAGCAAGGAAATTTGGAAATTCTACTATTTGTGCTTGAGGATGGCATCCGTGTGATTGGTTTCCACAAAGCAAAAATGAAAATTAATCTCCTAGTGAGGTTTTGAATGACTACTGAATCTTAAATTAAGTGTTAGGGTTTGACAGAACCGGAACAATATAAGAATAAACAATTATACGCAGAAGCAATAGAAGAAAGAAACTAAACGTAGATAACACAGATTTAACGTGGTTCACCCAAAACCTGGGCTACGTCCACCTACACAGCCGTCCAACCTTTCTTATTATCCAGCAAAAACATACACCGTAATCCAATGCATTATACATCTCAAACGCTTATAACATGCGTTTTAGGGCAACCTCTAAAATCGACCAGACATGGGGCCACAATATCAACATCTACTACATGATCAGTCACCAAAATATCAACAATCTCCCACTTGGAGACTGATTAGGCTCCACACCAATTAATCTCCCACTTGGAGACTGGAACCAGAGGACAAAGTAGTAGATGCAACTCCCACTGGATAAAAGACCTTGCTGTGTATTAACCCCACAATCATCAGTCAAGAAGCCCAATAGAAGCTGAGCAAGAAACCAGCTTCTCCTTGGGGACTGCCTTCGT
>MU224910.1:1854830-1873142 GCA_018584345.1 Thuja plicata | reverse complement strand
AATGATTCGATACAGATCCTCCCTCACCCATTTTCATATTAAACAAACGCTTCATAAGAAATACCTTATTCGAAGCTGAGGGTTTCTCGTATAACTTAGCCAATGTCTCCATCAGCTCTATGGTCGTGGTTGCCTTTGATATTTTGAATGTTACAGACGGTGCAAGGCACAATCGAATAGATCCCAGTGCCTTCCTATCCAAAACCTCCCAGTCCTCTGCTGACATAGTCCTTGTTTCTTGGTTTTTCCTTCTAATGGCTTCCACAGGTCCTTTTGATACAAATAATCTTCCATCTGCATTTTCCACAACTGAAAATTCTGGCCATTAAATTTTTCAATCTTGAATTTTGAATCCTCCATTGCTCCCACTCAAATCTGAAAGTCCTGTCAATCTACAGCAACAAACCTCGCTCTGATACCAATTGTTAGGGTTTGACAGAACCGGAACAATATAAGAATAAACAATTATACGCAGAAGCAATAGAAGAAAGAAACTAAACGCAGGTAACACACAGATTTAACGTGGTTCACCCAAAACCTGGGCTACGTCCACCTACACAGCTGTCCAACCTTTCTTATTATCCAGCAAAAACATACACCATAATCCAATGCATTATACATCTCAAACGCTTATAACATGCGTTTTAGGGCAACCTCTAAAATTGACCAGACATGGGGCCACAATATCAACATCTACTACATGATCAGTCACCAAAATATCAACATTAAGTGCCCAAAGCAGTTATTTATAAGAGTTTACAATGCATTGCATAAAAGATAATAAAAAAACTCATTCCTACTCTGAATAGATTGCTTGCATGCAAAGCAAGCTTATCACAAAATTTTGTCTAGTTATACTAAACCCTATATCTGACAATCTTCAGTTAGACTCCTGATAAGGATAACTATCAGCCTCACAATAGACCTTCTAGAAGGTTGTAAAAAAATATCCAGTCTAAATAGATGCTAAAAATAGGTTTATCAGAATAAGTCCATTTTCTAAAAAATGGTGATGGCTAAAAATAGCAAGTGGGTTAAAAATAGCTAATCTTGACAGGTCTCTCTGGATATAACTATTACAAAGTCCTCTATTCTGACTATAGCAAATTCTCTGAAGATGTCTGGAACTCTGATATTCTGACAGGTCAATCCCGATGTTTTGAATCTGAAAAATTCTTCGATCCATTGATTCTGCATCAAACCCTAGCTGAATTCAGCAGACTTATTCTTCGTCAGGTTCTTGAAATTGACCCCAAAACATCCTGAATGAAAATAAAAGATAAGCAGGGGCTTGATTATACACAACACAGTTAAAAAAAATCTCTTATTTTTTCCAGGGGCTTGAAGGTAACCAGGAAAAATCTCTTAGCTAAGAATTTGAATTCTGACACATCCCATACCTTCTACATGTGACAAATCTTATGTAGAATTGTTTCTGCTGAGGGACACACTGCAATAAACTTGCGTATCATGGTATGTGTTGTAAAAGTTAACTTCTTGCATGGAATCAGTAATATCATTTAGACTTGTCAATTGGTACAGCAATTCAAAGACCTCAAGGTGTCCAGTGGCAAATGTTTCTTTTGCATGGTGGATTTTGATACTTTTGATACTCCTTTATGTTACCTGCATTATTCACTGGTTGAAATTTCTTCCCTTTCCATCTAGCATGTCTTTCTGCCTTATTCTCTGTGTCTTCTTTCTTCTTCACTGTTCTCGTCATTCCTTATCCTTACTTTGCTTCTCAATTCCTTTGTTTGACATTATTATTCTTTTTATACTTTTGGTTTCTATAGATTTTATTTTTCAAAATTAAAATCAACCTAACTTGAGCCATTTTTAATTTTTTCAAGATTGCATTAAAAAGAACTGTGTCATTGAATCTCCAGTCTCCACCTCTTTACCCAATCCAAAATGGTTCTGGTGTTCTCCGCAGAAACACCGCGGGTTCTTCGTCAGGACCTTCCTAGAAACATCATAGAAACACCAATAATGTTTCTGGAATATTTCAGAAGTATCCAACTTTTCTGGGATGAACCCAATTCAAGGTTCTGCTTACATTTATTTTAAACAGAACTAACTTGAATCATAATTCAGAATATAACATTCATAATTTATAAACATGTTATATTATGAATTGTGTAGTGTTTTATTAGAATTTTGTTTATGCTGATTTATAATTTAATAGTTTATGCATGAGAACTTCCATGATAGTCACAGTGTTACAAAAATATTGGGGTTTCTGAACCTGAACTTGAACCTGAACCCGTACCCATTCTCTACCCTGGCAACTTAAAATAACATCTGCATGTATTGAACTTAATCATTAGTCACTGCTTTCCAGTTGTCCTTGAAAATTTATTTTGTTTTGATAGATTTATTTTTTCTTAAGTCAACTTGACCTGTCTTTGAGGAGCTTGATGTGGTTAGGGTTGTAGCTGTGCTGCTTGTTCATTATGAAGAGGACTGTTCATTTTTTCTTGGAATCTTTTCCTCTTCAAGGGCTTGCCTTGTTGCAGCCCAATTTCTACTTAATGGTAGGAAAATTAAGCTGTGTTTACTTATGCTGTACAACTCTATAGTGAAGTGAAGATACTTGAGTGTAAATATATGCCTAAAAGTTACTTATATTGGAACATGACTCAAAGAATTGTATCTCTAAACATTAAGCTCGTGTTTTGCGACCAAGAAAATTTTAGTGTTTTAATTTTGAATCCCAGAAGAGTAAATTCTCTTCCAGAATTTTGAGAAGTTGCATTGAATGCTAATTACCATGAAAGTGGTCCCAACTCATTGAATCCTGCTGGATAGACACATTTCTGCATTGAACTGTCTGTTGATGATAAACATGAAATTTTTACCAGCAACTTTTAGTGAAATTACTTCACTTTCATTAATACTAATATTCCTCTAATTGTAAATGACTAAAATGGGTTGAGTAGGGTTATATGACTAGGTTTATATTTTACAGGAAGAGTGCAAGCGTCTTCGGCAGAGTGTAAGATGTGGACTTGTTACTCGACCAACTGTGGTAATATTTTATTTTATGAATAATTTTTCCAACTGGATGTTTTGTGACTACTATATTATTTAAATGCTGTGTTTCTAGATTCCAGAGTAATGGCTAGATCTTTTGGCAGATTGAGATTGAGGAGAAGGCTCAGGCTTTACATGAAGTTAAACTCAATGACGTGAGTGTCGTCTACTTGAATTATATGAGAAATGAGCATAAATAAATGTCTAATCTTTGTTTACCTTTTTCTTTCGCCACTCCTTCAAATCATAGAAGAGAAAGCATCTTTTAGTGATTAATCCTTTTGAAATTCTTTGATGATCAATTTGATTGTGCTTATTAATCTTGTGTGTATGTGATGCAGTGGTTTGAAACAGAGTTACTAAGGCTTAGCCACCTTAGGGATCGGGCAAGTGAGAAGGGCCACAGGAAAGAATATCCTACTGTTTTTTTGTTTTATCTTTTTCCTCAGTTGTCATCTCGATTCCCCAAAAGTTTCCATAGTTATATGAGCTTAACAAACAGTAAAAAGTTTAGCATTTTTTTCCGTGACTGAAATTGCTCGTCTTTCAAACTTGATAGTCTTATATAGCAAACTCAGCGTTTTTTAAACTCCATATAGAAAATTTTACTTATAATGGGGCTAAACACCTGAAAGCTAACCTCATTTGCATATGACAGGAACCTAGTGACTGTATGTAGGATTCTCAAATGTAAATTACTTGAAGTTTTAATGGAAAAACACTGTACACATGAATTTAGTGAACAACTGCACATTATATGTGTGAAACAGATTTACTATTTTTTTATTGTTGTCTGTAAAGCGTAGAGCATCAAAAACCTGCATATTCTGCAGGTGAAAATCATCTTAAGTTTTTTTTCAACTTATTCAGTCGGAAAAAATTGAAAATGCCGGGTTGAAAGCAAAAAGTGTTTTTTGGTGGCTTTTGAATTCGATAATCATGCACCCTGCTTCAAACAAGTGTTTTCCCACTCAACTGATAGAGAAGATTGGGGTAAAACCTCAACCTCCTCTGGATGGAAATCCTCAAATCACATCTTGTATAAAAATGTGGCTAGTACCTTCTACCATGAAACTCAAAAGTAGAATCTCTTAAATGTGATTGCTAGTTCAGCAGTAACTCCACTGGATACTGCTCTCAAGCTTACACTCTACCCGCCTTACCAAAATGATTTTCTGTGGGAGATAACTGAAAATCCTATAGAAGAATGGATCCTATAAAAACAAGGTGGAATTGCTCATTGAATAGTTTGTGTAAATGCTCTGGTGAAAGTTCTCGTGTAAAACAATGTTTAAAATTTAAATTAGTGTCAGATGTCCATTTGTGAATATGTAATGTTTAATGGATTTCCACTTTCAATTCTTGTGGTGCTAGTTGTCTAGTAAACTATTTATGTTTGATGGTAATGTTTGAATAAGATGTTTACATTAAAATTTATACAACGATCTTTTGGCTGTAACTCTAAAGAATCTTATCCATAAATTATAGAGATTATGTTTTGGCGCAAACAGAGTCTCATTTGTGCATATTATAATTAAATTCCTCGTTTCACTAATAAAGTTATGAAGCAAATAATATAGTAGATTCTCTGGGACTTATTGTGATTAGTGATCAGGGCTTCTTGGAGGCTTTTTTTGAAAGCGCACAGTAGGGGTTTGCCAAAAGGTTTTGCTAGCTTTCTTGGAGTGTTTCTTGAAGGCCTTTCAATGGATTTCCTTCAATGTTTTATTAAGAGTGTAATTACTGGAATCATGTATAATAGCAGTGTAATTAATAATTCTGACTATTCAGTCAATGCAACAAGGTAGAAATAGGTGTCCTGTAACTTTCATGAACGACTAAGAGTGTAATTACTGGAATCATGTATAATAGCACTGTAATTAATAATTCTGAGTAGTCAGTCAATGCAACAAGGTAGAAATAGGTGTTCTCTAACTTTCATGAATGAGTAAGGGTCACTTTTTTGAAAGAGATCTATCTAGAGTGCAGTAGGCAATATTTGCTGTCAATTTCTGCAATTCTTCTTTGAGTAATATAAAAGCCATCATATATTAATGTCAGGTGATATTTTGAGTGTTCTGAGACGAATGCATTATTAATGTGATTTAATATGTAATTTTCTGAATCGTAATCTATCTGTTGAATAGTTTGATCTGAAAAATTAATTATAATTTTTTAATGGTTTCTGGGAAAAGATTTGGAGGGTAAATGTTCTTGGTGTAGTTGTTGAGTCTAGTGCTTGCTATGAATGAGAACTATTGATTAGATATGAAGGTTTTTTGAAAGATCCCCTAAGGCAGAGGACTGATAAAAGCACTGCAGCATTCAACACATAAAAAGAAGTTGAAAAGATTTTGGTGCTTGATATTGAGCATGGCTGGAGGGTTTATTGAAGACATGGTAGCAGGCAAAGAATGGTACTATCTACAAATAATCTTTTGCCAGGAGTGAATTTTAGACTTTGAGGATGATAAATTCAGGAAAGTGAATTAAGGCCTTGGTTGGATGGGCATGACAGTGAGAGCAATATCCAATGGCTTGCTCTAGTTCTGAACGCTGACTATCTTTTGTGCACTCTGACATTGTGGGTGGAAAGTAGAGAGCCTAACATGGAGACGATAGAAGTTTTATATCTATTCAAATTCTCTCAGTGCACAATGATGAGATTTGATCTGAAATGGATGAGTATTTTAGTTGACCAAGATTTGGTCATTGTTCTTGCACTGGCTTAGAGATAACACGTGTATGATGCTTTGACAACCCCTACTTGGTGATAATGTCGCAAGATTAATTATAGCCATGGTTCAAGAACGCTTGGCAATAATTGACTGAACCAAAATTTTCAATCAGTTGGGATATTGGGGGGAAAACCTTGCAATAACTTGGCAAATTTTCTCAACACTAAAAAATCCAAATTTGTTAAAAATATATCTTCAAAAGCATGCATACTACTGAATTTAGGGAACACCTTACTAAAGTTCAATACACTTCATGCACCAAAAATGAGTATCAACTTCGGGTGTCAATATCAATGTTCCATGACTCGCCACGAGTTAGGCGAGTTATGATGACTCGCGGGTCGAGTCGTCCCTGGCGGGTTTTCATGACTTGTGGCCATGACTCGATGAGTCATGGGTCATGACTCGCCGAGTCCGTGGTCTATGACCCGTTGACAATCTTTTGAAATTTTTACAGTCGGTAATCTGTAGCTCTTCTAAATTGGTAGGTACCTATTTTCGCAAAATATTTATTTCAAATTGTGTATAAACAGTGGTCAGAAAACTACCATAACATTAATAAAGCACTATTTTTTTGACGGAGAAGAACAAAATGCCTGCACATCACTCTGCCACAATCTTTGGAAACACATATTGCTGATTATTAAACTTGAAGAGGAATCCACGAAGGAAACTATTTTCTGCTTGTTTCCTACAGGAAATAAGAAGGAAAATATGGAGAGAAAGACAAAGATGTTGTCTAAGAATTAGATATCCGCCCTCCTTCCTCGAAAGGACGGGGAAAGAAGACGTGGCTTTTAAGCTTGTTGCTGAAATTTTAAAAGTGGAAAGAAAAACAAGAAGGAAGGAATTTCTTTTATTATAATTGAAACTGCAGCCATATGAAATTGTGAACAGAATTCAAGCTTAACGCATGTGCTTCATAACAAATCACTGCCATCAACAAGACAATAATGCAAGCTGATTAAACAAATGCCACGTTCATTTTTGAACAATTAGTTTTGGCATATAATAATTGTTTGATTTCCGATATAAGATGATTATTAAATACTACTATGATTTTTCATATGAAATTTTGCAACAGTATTGGTAACTCTGCATATCTATGCTTTCTATTTCCTTCAGCTACAATTTACGTTTGTACTTATGCGATGGATGTATGTTTATGTATGTGATCATATTAGCTTCTATTTGATGATGTTATAGTGTTTTTAAGCTTTACTCAATAATGGGTGCCTGAAACAAGTTTTAAATCCTAAAAAATCTTTTTTTTTTCATTTTGCCGAGTCGTTGCCGAGTCATAGGCGAGTCGTGGGTCGAGTCGACCTTGCTGAGTCATGGGCGGGTCCGAGTCATGGAACTTTGGTTAATATCAATAAAGAATGCAAATTATAGTTGTCATAATCTACTTGTGGATGTCATTTACTTTTTGGAAAATGGAAAAAACCAAAACCCTATCAAAAGAGGAAAAAGGGAAATCAATCAAACAAAAAACTAGTAGCCTAATAGTAAATAATTAATAATTTATGAGAAAACCTAACATTAAAGTAGCTACTGAAAAACAATCCTTGTTTATTGCATTAAAAGTTTTCGGCTTCTGCACAATAGTCTTCTGTTGCTCGGCAACAAGTTAGTTACAGGGATAGTTGAACTTCTTGGTATGTAGAAGCAGTCCTTATCGATGTCAACTGTGACAGTTTTTCACTGAAGTTGTAACTTTAAAAGGACCTTTGTTCAAGGGTTGACGCTTTTAAATGTTTTGGGATTTTTATATATGGAAATGTGTCCCTAGCCCTAATATAAAAAAAAGAGACTTTTAACATTGGATAAAAACAAAAACAACACAAAAGAAACTTTGAAAAAGAAATTGTAAACAGAAAAAAAGTGTACCAAGCTACCACCACTGAAAATCCACTCAACATTCCCTCTCTAATACCTACAAACACTTATGAACCCCAGCTGAGTGCTTGCAAACCCTAGCTGAATGCAGAGCTCAAAAGAACATTGTCAAAATAAGTAGAATGGGAACTTTATTCAGGTGGACAGTAATAATTGTTGCCAAAGTTATCTCCAAAACTTATTGACCTTTTACCAAGTAACTGATGAGCTATGCCACTAGTAACTCTCAACAATTTTGACTCGTGAATTATCTGCAACATGTGAAGGCTCTCTGTTATTGAGAGATGGAAATGTTGCTCAGGATGCGAGGAGCTTCCAATCATGACACATCTTAGGGATTTTGTCTGTGAAGCAAATGATCCATTAATGTTTCGCTTCAAAAACAATCACAGTAAAGGTTTGGGGCAGCTTTTGGCCACCTTGAAGCATGAATACATGACAAGTGTAGTTCTGTGAGACAGTTGAAAAACTCGCACTCGGCAAAAACTCGCCAAGGCCTAAAAAACAAATTTGGGAAAAACTCGGCCAGTTTCTGAAAAAAATCGGCAAAAAACTCAAAAACTTAAAAAACAGCTTAATTTTAATTAGAAATGCATTTTCTTTGCAAAATTCAATGAGAGGATGCATTCAATGAGTTTAGTAATGAGAACACAAAAGAAACTAGTTGAGTTTAGATATATATGAGCGCAAAGTGGGTACAAAATCACATTCTCAATCACTTGGGATATTAGGGGGAAAACCTCGCAATAACTTGGCAAATTTTCTCAACACTAAAAAATCCAAATTTGTTAAAAATATATCTTCAAAAGCATGCATACTACTGAATTTAGGGAACACCTTACTGAAGTTCAATACACTTCATACACCAAAAATGAGTATCAACTTTGGGTGTCAATATCAATAAAGAATGCAAATTATAGTTTTCATAATCTACTTGTGGAGGCCATTTACTTTTTGGAAAATGGAAAAAACCAAAACCCTATCAAAAGAGGAAAAAGGGAAATCAATCAAACAAAAAACTAGTAGCCTAACAGTAAATAATTAATAATTAATGAGAAAACCTAACATTAAAGTAGCTACTGAAAAACAATCCTTGTTTACTACATTAAAATTTTTCGGCTTCTGCACAATAGTCTTTTGTTGCTTGACAACAAGTTAGTTACAGGGATAGCTGAACTTCTTGGTATGTAGAAGCAGTCCTTATCGATGTCAACTGTGACAGTTTTTCACTGAAGTTGTAACTTTAAAAGGACCTTTGTTCAAGGGTTGACGCTTTTAAATGTTTTGGGATTTTTATACATGGAAATGTATCCCTAGTCCTAATATTAAAAAAAGAGACTTTTAACATTGGATAAAAACAAAAACTAAAACAACACAAAAGAAACTTTGAAAAAGAAATTATAAACAGAAAAAAAGCGTACCAAGCTACCACCACTAAAAATCCACTCAACATTCCCTCTCTAATACCTACAAGCACTTATGAACCCCAGCTGAGTGCTTGCAAACCCTAGCTGAATGCAGAGCTCAAAAGAACATTGTCACAATAAGTAGAATGGGAACTTTATTTAGGTGGACAGTAATAATTGTTGCCAAAGTTATCTCCAAAACTTATTGACCTTTTACCAAGTAATTGATGAGCTATGCCACTAGTAACTCTCAACAATTTTGACTCGTGAATTATCTGCAACATGTGAACACTCTCTGTTATTGAGAGATGGAAATGTTGCTCAGGATGCGAGGAGCTTCCAATCATGACACATCTTAGGGATTTTGGCTGTGAAGCAAATGATCCATTAATGTTTTGCTTCAAAAACAATCACAGTAAAGGTTTGGGGCAGCTTTTGGCCACCTTGATGCATGAATACATGACAAGTGTAGTTCTGTGAGACATAGTTGAAAAACTCGCACTCAGCAAAAACTTACCAAGGCCTGAAAAAAAAATTTGGGAAAAACTCGGCCAGTTTTTGAAAAAAATTGGCAAAAAATTCAAACTTAAAAAACAGCTTAATTTTAATTAGAAATGCATTTTTTTTGCAAAATTCAATGAGAGGATGCATCCAATGAGTTTAGTAATGAGAACACAAAAGAAACTAGTTGAGTTTAGATATATATGAGCATAAAGTGGGTACAAAATAGCATTCTCATGCGGGATGCTGATGGCTAGAAGCAAAATAGTACTAAATAGTTTCTACAAAACTAGAAGTAAATACATCATCACAATTACATCTTCCTCTTCCCAGCTCTACTAACAAATACGAGAGAGGAACTAGAAGGTCTAGTCCTAGTAGTAGAACCCTGCACTGGGCGTGATTGTGCCTCCTCGCTCAGTATCTGATGATGTGTGTGACTCACTCTCCATCCTGGATGTAGCTCCTCGCACTGTCAATGACTCCTCATCTGACTCCTCAATGTTATCCAATTTGAAACCAAATCCACCCCCCTCCTTAAATCCACTCAAATCTGCCTCCAATACTCTAAGTTGCCGGTTCGGGTTCGGGGACAGATTCGGGTTCGAGAATCTGGTTCGTGGATTTGTGAAATTTTTTTCCCATCATGATTCGTATGGGTTCGTGTGTGTATATATATATATATATATATATATATGCATTATATATACAAAAAAATAAGAGATATACATAATTGTAAAACTAAATCATTTCATGGTATGAATCTATGATGCTTGATCATTGATCAATGCGAAATGTCAAAGTCTTCATAACTAGGTCTTAGGTAGTCTTTGTTGGTGGCTGTTTTCAAGTCCCTAGGCCCGGCAAATGAGTTTTGAGTGATTTTGGCCTTTTGGTAAGTCATGTCTATCTGGGATTTGGGCGAGAGCTAAGCTAAGTCTGTCATGGAGATGGGGTCGAAACCAAGTGGTTTGTGATAAAACGAGTTAAAACCCTTTGAGAATCCTTTTGCCAGCTTCAGTTTGACCTTAGAAAGCCATGATGGATTTTGGGAGGTAACCCTACTGAAGCTTGCCGAATCCTGAAATTTGGCTATGTCTGGAATTTTTCGAAAACCCCCCAAATCTTGCATTTGCATCTTAACTCCTACGAAGCTGGAACATATCTCAAACATCCTGAAAGTATTTATACAAATATAACTTAAAGTATAAGAAATTAAATGTTATATTTGTATAAATCCTCCCTCCCCTGAACTGGAAAATTGGAAACTCAAACCCAACAGCTGCAAATGTGAAAATAAGAATGAAAAAGACGTTTTTTTGCTGTTTAACGCAGCAATAAAACCAAGGCCGATTTTTTTTTTAAAAACTCACCGAGGTTTTGGGAAAAACTCGGAGAGTTTTCTCTCAGAACCAGGAAACTTAGCGAGTCTTGCAACTATGCTGTGAGATGATCAAGTTAAAGGTTCCATGGTCCATGTGAGACTAATACGACTATGTATATATTGTAGAAGCCTTTGTTTCATAAGAATAACATATAGAGTTTTTGTTGTTGGTGTTTTTATACCCATTAGGGCTTTTTTTTGTCAGTAAGTCACGTGTTTCTCATTTGGATGTCATTATTTGTGATGTCCATCAATACTTCTACCATTTCTAATATTGTTTATTTAAGGATTATTCTAATTAGACATTCTAACATGATAAACATCTAAATTGTCGTACACCACTGTTTTAGTCCCAAGCTTTCAGCTTTGTACATAGTTAATTTCAGCATAGATCTGTAGATATATCTGATTGTCAATATTGGAGTTGTGTTTATATTCATCGACATACAGGAATAAACCATAAGGATGTAGAAGGCAGAATATAAATGTGGATATCATAAATTTTCAATTTATCTGTATGTAGGGTTCTAGCATAGCAGCATTAATCATTTGGGGAATAAATCGGCAAGCCAAAAGTAAAAGATTTTTTGAAAAAATTGGGAAAAAATTATATTTACAAAGAAAGGTAAAAAGTTGAAGAAAACAGTCAATAACTACTTTTAAAAAAAATTATAGGCATTTCTAGAGCATAGATATGTTGAGAGCAAATTAAATATAGAGTTCAAGCCATTAACTGTAGAAAATAGATTTTCGATGTTCATTGTTTATATTTATATCACTGATTACTTTGCACAAAACATACCACAATAGCATATATAATAAAACTCAAGGTTATAGTTGTCAAAATGTCAATTACAATATAGTTGTCAAAATGTCAATTGCAATATAGGCAAATATTCAGTTTACTATTTAAGAGAGCAGTCACTAAATAGCCGTCTAAGTCCTGAGATCAAGTATTAGCTAAGCATGTGAAGGTAGTAGTTTAAAAAGAAAGAACATCGGATCCTTAAGACATTCAAAACAATAATTTTGTTAATGAATTGTAGCTTCGATCGGATTATTCCTATCGATGAAATCAAATGCATAAATGGCCTATCGGCCTTGAGCATTTGATCGCTCCTTCTGTATTAACACTATGATTATTGGTTATCATACATATGATTATTACTAAGTTAGTAATTATATATGGGTGTATACATTTAATATTGTTAATATAGATATTATTAAATATATATACACATATACATAATATAAACTATGAATAATCAGATTGTTGATATTAATCATAATTGATGATTATGCTGTGTTAGTATCTTCATCTAATGATTTACATCTTCATCTAATGATTTACATTATATCAATATTGATATTATTAGATGATATTATATATATAACATTAATAATAGCAATATTAATATTAATGTTAGATTAATATGATGAGGCTGTATGATATTAATCGATAACATGAATTATTAATGAAGATTATAATAAGAGACATGTTTTGTAGAGACATGTCTCTACGTTTACGTAGAGGCATGTCCCTATACAACATGCCTCATCCACTATTATATATGCTGAGTGATTTGTATCTTGCAAATACAGAAATCTATTAGTGAAAAGCAAGTACAAGCATTCACATATATTTAAGGATAATATATTAGAATATTATATAGAAAATTTAAAAATACTATAACCTTTGTATCTGATCATGTTTAACAAATTTTTTTCAAGTAGTTTATTATGTATCCCTAAGAATTGTAGACCACTGGTAGTGACAAAACAGTTAGTAAACCAAAAATGATATTTCTACAGGTGCTATATTAGCATTTCTATAGGTTATTTACTATATAACCTGTACTATGCTTTTGCATGGTTATTTGCTAATACTCAAGTCAACATGCTTGAGAAGATCCATAGAGATTTTCTGTGGTCTGATGGGCGTGGAAATAGGAAGAGGCATTGTGTGAAGTGGGAGTGTGTTGTCAGGAGAGAAGATATGGAGGTTTGGGTTTGAAAGACATCAAAGTGCATGGCATTGCTTTGGCAGCTAAATGGATCTACTAAGCATTATGGGGTAATGAACCTTGGAAAGTTCTTATCAGAATTAACATTGAGAGTTCTGTTATTAGGAAAGGCAAACAATGGAAGGATGTTCCATGGGGGATTGCAAGTTGAAGTTGTTTGGATCAAAAATTTTCCACTCTTTCTGGAAAGCATGGACTCAAGTGAGGGAGCTCATTCCAGACAGGGGTGCTGTAGGTGGTCCTCCTTTTTATGTTGTTGGTGATCGTTCTATTTGGTGGGGGTTGTTTTATAATGAAAAACCTCTAGCTCTAACACAAAGTTGTTATGCTAAGCTTTGGAATAATAAAGGGATCTCATTGATCCAGGATCTGTTGATGGATGGGCACCTAGGGTCGTGGGATATCATTAGTTCTAAATATAATATTCCTACCTCACAGAAGAAGACTTATACTCTCATCAATAAGGCTTTGAAAGGTAATTTGGTGGGAGAGATTATGGATTCTGATTCCTTTAAGAACATTAAATGGATTGATGGCACTAAACTGGCTGCAACATCCACTAAACAACTGTATCACATTATTAAAAAGGAATCCTCCATTATCACACATGTGTCTCAGTGTTGGGTTTCTGTTAGTCCTTTTTCTGATTGGCAGTTTTTTTTTGAGTTTTTTGGAACGACAGAGTTGAACCCAGAAAAGTTTGTTTTAGATGGTTACTATTGCTTAAAAAACTTGCTATGGGTCATGTCTTATCTTCTGTGGGGCTAGCTCCTGTTATCTGCAGTCTTTGTAATCAAGTTGAAACCTTTGAACATCTTTTTTTTGAATGTTTATATGCATGCAAGATTTGGGCCATTTTTCTTAGGTCTCCTTGTCTTTGGAACTGTAAACCCGGTGTGTCCTGGAGTGAAATTCTTGTTGGTTATGTGGAGGTCTGATTAAAAAATGAATTGTTTTTAGTTTACACTAACAAATGAGATTCTTTGGATTCTTTGTAAGGACAGGAACAAAGAGGTTTTTTAGAAAGAGGAAAGGAAACCTACTGAATTTAATATTAAACTCACACATTTTCATATTATGTCACAGGTCTATGGTTCTTAACATCCCAAAGAGTAAATTTATGATGCTGGTTCATGAAGGTAGTTCGTTGATTCATAAAGATGATGTGCAGTCTGTCAAATACATCAGCGACTATCAAAGCTTTCTGGCTCCGACTGAACTTGAAGATCTCAATAATCTTCTAAATAGTTGCCATATGGAGTCCCAAGAGCAGGTGGCTGCAAACACTCTCCAAACTGTACAAGGGGAGCTTTCAGGATGGAAAGAATGTGTACCAGAGGCACAAGATACTGCATAGGCAAATAATGCTTGGATTCCAAGAGATAATGTTGAACAGAATACTGGTTGGGAGTAACTTACAATCTTTCTCAGTAAATGTATTGGATGTAATTATATTCTGAACTCGAAGTCTAGTTAGTATATAATGAACTGGTAACACTTCCCCAATTTTGTAATTGTATATGTTATGGGGGCTGTGAGTAGCTATAGCTGGTTGATAGTGAATTCTGTTATTATCTGTACCTTTTTGCTAAACTATTTTAATAGAAAAAATATTATATAGAAAATTTAAAAATACCATAACCTCTGTATTTGATCATCTTTAACATGGTATTAGAGTAGCTCGGTCTTAGGGATCTTTCTGATGCCGAGACTGCTCAGTGTCTGGTGTCACTGCGGCCTGGGAAATGTCTATACGGGCAATGTTTCACAATGTTGAATCGACAACTTCGAATGTCGTGTGCATGGGTGAGTAGTGCTGATGTTCACGCTAGAGAATGCCTGCTCAAATGTCGGAAATATATTGCTAGTGAAGTGATAAAGATTAATATAGCCGATAAAATTTTTTGGGCATCATATTTTCCAGGTGTCTAATATTGCAAATATGTGTAATATTTCTGGAGATAACTATATCGTCACTTTTGAGTATTTTGGCCTTTACAAATAAATTCCGGTGATTGGACCTACATTATATTTAAAGCCAAACCTTGATAACGACAAACATGTTTTATTATCAGGCAAGACGGATGGCTTATGCAAACTATAAGATTAATGGTGCGATATATGGAGATCTTGGAGTAAGTCTCAGAGATGGCTCCTAGAGAAGCTCAAAGCTCTATATCAGATTACAAAAGATGAGTTGATGCCCTTATTGCTGCAACGTGGACTATTGCCGAAATTAAATACGACTATCGCATTAGGCTATGGGGAAAGAAGACATTTTGAAAGAGATTTGAATCATTATTTGGCCGAGTCTTGTTGTATAATCGCTACCCTGAAGACAAAGTTTGTGGAAATCTGATTCATTGGGAGTATTACCTTGTGCACGATGGTCATCAATTCTGAAGCGACTTTTGCTGTGCATAGAATATCAGACTGAGTCAAGGAAAAGTTTAGATTAATTTATTTTAGTCTCTGCAGGTAGACAAAATATCCTCAAAAGATCATTCTACTTGTATCCTTGCCCAGGGCTGCATTGAGTCTACAACTCTGTATATTGCTGAGTACATAGATTGTTGGTGGCCGAGGTGCTTGCTAACAGGGATGCCACAACTGTGCCGATTATTGGATGTGGATCACATAATTTGTAGGTGGTCTGCAATCTGTTATTGACCGGTCTCATAACGATTTCTTAGGCGGTTGCTATCAGTATTGTTTGCTCTCTACGATTGAATCAACCAGTTCCTTGTTCACACATTCTAGGTTTGTAGAGGATGAAGTTTCATGTCTGGAGGGGAATATGGTCAAGGCCAGTTGGTACCAAGATAGACTTCTTGCGCAACCATTGAAGCCAACTGGAAATGGAAACACTCACCCGTTCATTAGAAGTGCCAAAAAAGCAATATCAATTGTGTAATCCAGTTCTGAAGATCATGTTAGCGAGTCCGACCGTTATCATCAGATTTCTTGGGTACATACAAATAAGCAAATGAATGAAACCCGAGTTGGGTAGGGATCTATCTACTTGCTGAGAGTATATGGAGTGTTGCGATATATATAATAATAAATTATAATAACATGCCAGTTCATCAGTCATAGAATATTTTGACCCGATATTAATATGGTAATAGTAGTATCGCTTTGGAGACTTATGTATGACCATGTCCCTGACATGGAGTGGATAATAACATACTAGCCCACTGTGTTGATCACTTTGACCTCCACTGGAGAGCGTGGCAAGTCAACAATCAAATCTCATTTAGTAACCATAATGTTTCCTAGACAAGAGAGTCTTTGCTGAACAAGGTATGGAAGCTCCCTAAATTCCAAGGAGGAACAACTTTCTCACGCGAACATGATAACTCTTTGCCAAGGGAAAGGGACATGGAACAAAATATTGGACAAATGCTTTGATAATATGGGACACTACATTAAACATATCTGTGGGAAATAAGTATATATGGAGGTTTGCTGATTCGTACATGGGGGATCTTGAAATTAGTAATTTTATATACTCATTCATATTGGGATCCAATGGAAGAGGAATATGGAGGTTGTGTATATATGAAAGAAAGGCTGCTCGTAGCACATATAGTGTGTTATTTGCTTTGTTGATTCCTAAAGGCTAATGTTACACCCAATACGATAATTTAATCGAGATCAATATAATATGAAATGAATACCCACAATTTGTATGGGTTGACTGCTCCCATGAATTAAAACATCGCATAGACATAGTTGGATACAAAATTTTTATTCAAAAAAAAAAAAGTTAAAAAATTCCTTACTCACATGAGGCATCATGATTCATGAGTTGTGGAGCTTCAATATTAAAAGATATAAGTTTCAACCACAGAAGAGCCTATATTTTTTTATGAGAAGTATGGGGTCTTGAATCCAAGTTGACAATTCATTTGTTCCAAGCACAATGCTATCACAATTTTGAGCAATAAGGAGAATTGGATCTTCTGACAGCTGGGCATGATAGTGGGATGATTCTCTTCAAATTGGAGAGAGAGGGGCCTGGCTATGTTGTCTTTAAGGACTGAGTTGAGACATCTCTCAAAGAGGAAGGGTCTGTACAAATAATGATCAGTTTCTTCAAAGAGGAGAAATTAACATTCAGAGGGAGTCTGACAAATCCATCACATGAAACCTTGGACGAGGAGGTCAAAAGGTTGATATCAAATTCAGGGGGAGTCTGACATTTCATCAAGAGGCAACCTTGGACGAGAAGGTTAGGAGGTTGATGCATGTACTTGGAGCTCTAGATGGGAGACACTTTATCATGAATGTTTAGTGATGCCAAACCTATGGTTAAATCCATAGTTTATTACATTCACTCATGATACTATGGAATTAGACAAGTACATCTGTGTACGAGAAATTGCTCTTGTGAACAATGCTATGATCGTTGAACAAATAATCATGTGCCAGATAATGAGTCCCTTGAAATAAGATGTCTTCCATGACTGGAGTATGTGAACAAGGTATGCTTCTGTGACAGAGAGCAGCTAGAAGATCTGCATCAGTGGACATCCGAGAATCTTGATTCAGAGGGAGTAGACCACGTCGATATGGTTTCTCTAGTGATTAAGGAACTATAGTAGTTAGAGGACGATGATTCATGGGATGGAGTTTCGTAGGCTGAAATGCCTTTATGCAGACACTTAAGTTTTGAGATTCCTAGATAGCTTGGGATTCACCAAGAGTGATGCAAACTATATTAGAGATATAGTGCATAAGAATGCTATTCAGTCAAGGTACATTATCACTACAAAACAGATGGCCGATATTCTCACCAAGTCTCTTGCTAGAGAGAAGTTTGTGTACTTTCGAGATAAGCTTGGTACGTTGGAGAATGAAGCCTTACCTGAAAAGTTATTTCAACATCAGTGATCTATTATTTTATATGATTATTACATTCTTCTCTTTGAGAGAGAAGTCTAAGGTGACAACCCTTGTTTCCACCCTTTGGGATGAGCCAAGGTGAATCTACCCTCTGAGATGAGTCAAGGTGGATGTCTTGTGTATAATTCCATGACTTCATTGGTTCTATGATAAATGGGCCCCTGTGTACATCATTAAGAAGTGACGACTTCTAAATGATTATCACTTGTACTTCTGGTAGTTATTGCAAGGTGACGATCTTACAGTAACATAACCTTTTATCATGATGGATATCATATGGTTGATATCTAAGTAGATCATGATAGCTCATATCTTATAAATCAATATCAACTAAGGGGTGGATATCATCATATTGATGTCTACAAGTTGTATTGTATAGATATGCCATGGTGGATTAACATCCGTGAACAAACCAT
>MU224910.1:1814575-1845641 GCA_018584345.1 Thuja plicata | reverse complement strand
ATACAATTAGAATGCAAAAAGTAAAGAAAGGAGTTTATACTACAAAACCAGGTTTAAGTGAGCCCATGATTAAACTCCCTCTTAAGTCAAGCACTAAGGTGGGTTTCCTTCTACAAAACCACACAGGAATAAATTGTTAGTATGCCCATGATTCATATTATTCATGAATGTTTAAAGTCATACTAGGTTATGATCTCTCGGGCCTGTGCCACTCAAGATGATCTACTCCCCTCTGGAACAATATGGTGAAAGGTTTATACAGATCCTATCTTCTCCCTCTGAAGCTTAGGTTTACCTTATAATGTCCACAAGGTTAGATTCCCTCTCAATGTATGTTTCCAGATATTTTTGTAATTTACCCTAAGAAGGTCAATCGTATAGTTTCAAAACATGCAAGAATGTATTCACACAATTTTACCCATATCTTTCCAGCCAATTATGAGATGGTTTCACAACATAGGAGCCAATCAATATTAGGCGTAGAATCCTAGATCTTGATGCAAATCAAAACCCTCATAAAATGTAATAAGATGTAAAGTCAAATTACTATTTGAGCCAAACCCCGTTTGCCATAGTATTTCTTAGTTTTGGAAGAGTTAGACTGAATTCCTAAATCTGAAAAAATGATCTTTTACTCTACATAGGCTCTGATACCATGCCAATGTTTTCAGATTATAGCAAGGAATATACAATCTATAGAGGTCTTTTAATTAATAAATATTCTCAAGTAAAGAAAGATAATACCTGGATTTGAAGGTCGGAATTTATCCTTTTGATGGCTTCAAATCTGCACTTTGTATTCTTCAATTCGCTCTTCTAGGGCTGCTCCAATTTGCCTTAGTTCGCCCTTCTTGATCTGCCTTAATTCGCCCTTTTAGGGTGCTCTAATTCTACCCTAATTTGACCTTTAGGGCTGCTTAAATTGTCCTTGAATTCTGCCCTAGTTTTTCTGCTCTTAGTAGCCTCCAATCTGCTATTTAATTCACTATCAAGGTCTGCTCCAGATTGGTATAGTTTGCTCTATGGATCTGCTCTTCTTCTTCCAATTTGAACCTTGAATTTCACTTCTAAGTGATCTGAAATAAATCGCTCAAGTAGAGGATGAAAATGATTAAGAATATGCAATTGTAATTCTGCTCAAGTACTTCACATTATGTTTTTGGTGAGTTCCTTGAGCAGATCTGCTCTCTTTATTTATACATAATGACTCTCCAAGAGTCATAACTCTTTCCCTCAAGGACTCGCCGACTTGGTCCCTAATAATAATATATTCTTTTATATTATTTTGTTCCATAATTAATTATTAAAATCAATCCTTAATAATAAATATAACCTTTTATATTTATTATTATTTTCCAACCGATTTTCTCATAATTAAATATATCAATAATATGTCCAATATATTAATTATTATTATTGCCACTTTGTCCAATGCGTTGATCTTTGCCGTAAAGGCCAAGACGTTAACAAGTTTGACGATCCAATTGGTTTTATTAGAAGCATATGAATCAAAGTTTCGTACTGTTATATGTACAAGCAATTTTGGATATGCATTTAGTAGTTTTTGCGGATATATCAAAAGGATTACCTCCAAAAAGAGTTCATGATCATGCCATTCAACTAGTACTAAGGAGCCACTACCTAACAATAGGTCCTACAGGGTACCATATGTACAGAAAAGTGAGCTTTAGATGATGGTACAAGAGATGCTAGAGGTAGGGATTATGAGGCATAGTTAGAGTGCTCAGTTGTCTATAATGGGAATGGTGTAGAAAGAACGATGAAACTTGGCAGATGTCTCTTGATTACAAAGAGCTCAACAAGTACACTGTAACTGATAAGTTCCAATTCTAGTAATTGATGATTTGTTACTTGAGCGAAATGGTGCTATTTATTTTATCAATCTTGATATTTGTTTTGGTTATCATTAAAGTGGAACTAGATATCAGGATATACACAAATGCAGCGTCTACACGTCAAAGTTTGATGAACTCTATTTTTAGGCCTTTTTAGTAAAAAAATATTTTGGTAATTTTTGATGATTTCTTCATATATAATGAAACACTGGAGGAACACTTGCAATAGGGGAATTGAGTTCATATTATTTCATGAGGGAGTCAAGGGAAGGGGTCAAAGTTGATGTCTAGGAATTAATGGTAGAATGCACGATATGTCAGCAAAATATAGGGGAGACAATTAAGATTCTCCAAGATTGCAATCCTTATGTATTCTAAGCTAGAGATAGGAGGTATACATGGATTTCACTCTGGGTTGTCCAGGTCTGGAGGAAAAAAAGTATCATGGTTGTTGTGGATTGACTCATGAATACACATATTCTTGTGCTTTTTTACCCCTGTTTGTATCAAGTATTGTAGCAATAGCCTTATGGACACCATTCAGAAGTTGCATGAGACTCCAAAATTCATAGTAAGTGACAGTGATCCTATAGTTACAAGTAAATTCTGGACCAACTTATCTCATGGTTGGAGACTTGCTTGCTTGTGGCTTTTCATTTCATTTACTATCTTTGGTGTTTTGCTTCAAATAAACAAGAGAGATGGGTGCAATGGTTGCCACTTGCCACTAATAGAATGGTGGTATTACACTCCTTTCCCATTTAATTGAAAATGTCTCCATTATCGGCTCTATATGGGTAATATCCACCATCTATCACCTCTTCATTGCAAGAGCAATTAAAGGTTAGAGTAGTTGAAGAATACACTCAACAGTAGGAAGAGGTACTCTCTAGTCTTCGGGAGATCTTGGCAATGACACATTACAAATAACAAATTAAAGCAGTAATCTGATTAGCACCAAAGTGAAAGGATTGCAACCATTTATGTTGATTTCATTACAACATACAAGCAGCTTGCACCTAAGTATTATGGCTCGTATAAGATTTTTCAGAAAATTGGCAGTATGCATACAAATTGGAGTTACCTAAGTCAACAAAAATTCATCCAGTCTTCCATGTTTCTTGCTTGTAGAAGGTAATTGAACAAAGAGTTTTAACTTAAACATAGTCACTACAGTTCGATGAGAAAGGCAGAATGATTTTGGACCCTCAGGGAATCCTTCAAGCACATATTAAGAGGTTGCAGACTAGGGTTATTAAAATTTGAAAAATAAAGTGGAATAATTATCCTCTCTAAGATGTTATGTGGGAAAATGAAGATTTGTGCAAGAGCATCTGATGTTAATTTGCATCGAGGACACTGCTTCTCTTAAGAGGGGGCACATGCTACACCTACACCCTTAACCCATCAATTATATTGGGATATGTGTAGCCAACTTGTGGCTAGCTTAATCCTTTATTAAGCTATGTGATCATTTATTTAGTCCTATATAGGTAGTTAGGTTGGCTTGGGTCGCACCCATGGCATGAGTATGATATATTTACTTTTGGAGGTTTTCCCTCTCAAAGTGGCCTATTATTATGATTGGCTATCAAGCATTTAGTTGAGCTTCCCGAAGCTTTTACTTCATAAACATAATTTAGATTTTAATTATTTGACCACTAAGTTTTGGTCAACAAACATGAAAAGAACATTTTTTCTGTTTTTGCTGCTTAGATAAATTCACCAAATTGAGTCTTGACCAAACTTAAAACAAGTATGTGGTGAGTGACCATGTCATTTTGTTGGAGATATGGTATTGTCTGCTTGTATTTTTTTCCCTTTGCAGAATGTCTCGATAAAATGGTCTAAAGGAGCATAATTTCCTGGTTCAACTTGTGTATATAATTCTATTTCTTATTATTTTCAATGAGAGCCTCAAAGCTTTGGATATTCAGCGTTGATTAATATTAAAATAAAAAAGGAACAGTTGTTTTAGAATATTTGTACTATCAACCAGGTATATTTAGGTTGCTACCATTGGGTGACATCATATCTATAAATAATGGACAAAGATGACATGAAGCAATGATATAAGTTGTCTGTGCAGTATAACTTTTTGTGTTGTCAATCCTTGACTAATTTTGATGTCTCACGCTAAGGGAATGTGTTGAGAAGTTGCAGCTGCTAAGCAGCCCTGATGAGCGTGCTCGAAAATTACAGGAAATTCCAGAGGTGATTGCTGATCCAAATGTAGATCCAGATTATGATTCGGATGATAAAGAGGACATGCCGAAAGGCAGCAATCAAGGTTTCTCAATTCTTTTTCTTTTAAAATTTTCTGTCTTTAATTTTATGGTGGATACTTTTTAGGCAAATTAGGATGGTGAACTGTTAAATTGGTTGTGCAGGTATGGATTCTTATCAATGGGACAATTCGAAGGGAGGGTGGGATGGTGTCCAACAAATATCAGGGAATACTTGGGAAAACAGAAAAAGTAGTACATCCTCACGTGGACAATCAGGATGGAAGAGAAGTCAATATATAACACAGAATCATGGTTGGTCTCATGATCACCTGGAGAACAATGGACAGAATACTAATAGTGCAAATCGGAACTGGGGGAAAGAGAAATCTGGAGATGAACAATCTTCAGGTTGGGATTCCCAAAAGAGTTGTGCGAGGGATGATGGAAGCAAAATTGAAAAAAGTTCGAGTGAGAAAAACATAGCTGGATCAAATTGGTGTGGATCATATGCCGGAGTTGGCAGCTTGCATTCAAGTTCAGAGTGGCAGCAAGAGAAGGATCAAACACACAAATCAACTGTTATGGTAGATCTCTTAACCAAGCCTCCAACTATTGAAGACGTAAGTGAAACAGGGAAGGTCTGGCACTATAAGGATCCTACTGGCACAATACAAGGACCCTTTTCTATGTTGCAACTGAGGAAATGGAATATGAAAGGATTTTTCCCAATTGATCTGCGAATTTGGAGGACACATGAAGTGCAAGAGGATTCAATACTGCTAACTGATGCAATTGCAGGAAATTTTCAGAAAAAATCAAATAACTTGGAGTCTAATAGGCATTTTGATCAAACCTTTACACAAAATAGAGTAGTTATGATAAATGAAAACCCTGGGACTGGTCGGACAGGAAATGGTGCATCATGGACAGGCTCAGAACAAAGCTATATTTCTAACATGTCAAATTGGAAGTCAGATGGTGGTCTGGTTTCCTCTACCAATGATGGAACACTAATGAAGAATTTAAATCACGAGTCTGTTGGATGGTGTAGCAGCACTGACATACAACTTGGACAGTCAGCAAATGATGGATGGGCTATGCCTCAAAGTTCTGGGCATACGTTGGCAACTGTTGAAACTCCAATATCAGCAAAGGAAGGATTAAATTGTGTAATCACCAGTTCTGAATTGACAGACCCTATGACTGTTCAATCTCATAAATCTTCAAATGCAGGTTGGAATGCAGGTTCCAGTGAGGTGTGGGGTGCATCTAAAAGTTCTGAAGGTATGTTGTCAGGATCTTTAACTACTGAAAATCATAAGTTTTTAGGAGGTTGGGGTGGAGATTCAAATGAAGGTAATGGTGTACTTAAAAGTTCTACAAACTTGAGGTCAAGCCTGAACACTACTGAAGCTTCCAGTTCTGGAAGAAGCAGTTGGGTCGGTACTAGCCCATCAATGCTCAAAGGTGGGAACGATGGTATGCATGCATCCCATTTTTCTGATGCCCTATTGACAAATAGAGCTTTGGGTGGATCCCAGATATCTGAAGTTTCTATGCTGAGAAATACAGGTTGGGATGGGGGTCCAACTAAAGGTTGGGTTATAAATCAATGTTCTGATAGTTCTTGGAAAACTCCTTCGGCTGTTGCTGTTGAAATTCCTGAAAGCTCAAATGAAGGCTGGCGTGGTCCCAAAAGTTCTGAAAATATGTTATCGTCATCTTCGCCCACTGAACCTCCAAAGACAACAATGGATGGTTGGGGTGCACTTCAGAGTTCAGAAAGTTTGCCACGAACAGTTTCAGTAGTTGAGACTAGTAAGTCTACAAATGAAGGTTGGGGTGCACCTCCAAGTTCAGAAAGTCTGTGGCCAAAAGCTTCAGAAGTTGATGCTACCAAATTTACAAATGAAGGTTGGGGTGCACCCCAAAGTTCTGAGAAAATATGGACAGCTTCTACAACTATTGAAGCTTTGGAACCTATAACTGAAGTTGGGAGCCGTGGTCCCAATGAAAATTGGGTAGGGAGCGCCCCCGGTGAAGGTTGGAATGCATCTGGAAGAACTGAAAACATGGAGAAGGTTACTAGATCAGAGTCACGGAATTCTCAGAGAAGTTACCATGACCCAGATTCTGTTGGAAAGTTTTGCAGTAGACAACCCCATGAGGGTTTTCGGCCCCCTAGAAATTCAAAAAAAGAAATTCCTTGTAAGTTTCATGTAAGAGGCTTTTGTAAACGGGGCACTAATTGTGAGTTTCACCATGGTTAACTTGTCATATTACTCAAGTTGAATTGCTACAATTGATGTAATGAGTCATATCGATGAAAGTGGAATTGCTTTGACAGTTTTTGTCAGTGCAATCACTTTGTAAATTTTTTGTAATACCAAGATCGCTTTTGATTCTGTAATAAGGCTTTTTGCTTTTCTTGGGTTTTTAGCTGACGTAGCATGCAATGCAAATTTTAATTAACAATGGCATAATTGAGATATCGAAGTGTTTTATTTATTACAAAATATGCCATGTATGAACATTCTGAAGTTTGAACAATGTGCAGAACATGAATATGCTTGTTAGATGACATTAAGAGCAGAACCATGTCTAAGTAATGCCAGTTTGAAAATTTTCTTTGTTTATCATTCTATCATTAAGCTCCGTATCTCTTTGATGCTAAATGTTTTTATCGTAGTTCTTTAGTTTGATGTTGATTTTTGGGGTTCCTGATTAAACATTTAGGATGCGACTGACTTAAATGTAAGAAACTGTAATTTCCTAACTTTTCACTATCTAAATGCCTTGTATGTTCAAAGAATTCAAATGGAGTTTCGAGGAAATTCCTTTGAGTACTACAAAATGCAAGGATATTTAATTTCGGTTTTAAGTAGTTTGCCTTATGGTTGGATAACCCAATGCATCACCATATGATAGGTATAATTTCCTGACAGTTGATTATGTAAATGCTTTGGATAAATATATATTTAAAAAGAAAAACTAACGGAGCTTTGGGAAAATTCCTGAGAGGATTAATAATGCAAGGATATTTAATTGAAGTAGTTTGCCTTGCAATGAGGCTTGACCAATGCATTACCATACGATAGAGATTGTAACTTTTTAACTGATCATTATCAAAATGATTTGTATTAACAAAGAGAACTCATGGAGCTTTAGAAAAATTTCTCGAGTATACGTATTGCAATAATTTTCAATCTCTATTTCAAGTATGGGCCTTACAGGTGGGGTAAGAAAACTCATGGAGCTTTGAGAAAATTCCGAGTAATACATATTGCAATAATATTTAGTCTCAATACAAACAAGTGACAAATGCAATAATACTTGCAATCCAATCCATATTTCTGGGGATTGAGCAATCGTGTGCAGTCTGATCCTTAAGCTAGCCAAGACAATCATCATATATCGAACTCAAGAACTGCAATTTGCAAATTGGCGTTCTCCTTGATGCCACCGCATTTTCTTTTGTAATATTAATTTTGAATTTAACGAAGGTTGTGCATTCTTAGCAATGAGGAATTAATAGAAATCGTTGGATATTTGTTGTATTTTTGTATATGTTTTACAACTCTTACAGACTCTACACCCTGCCTCTGGGACAATTTTTGGGGGCGCTTGAAGGTGACACTCATGGTTTTTCACCTTTTGTATTGGTTTGTGGTGTTCTTATTTTGTGGACTGTAATGCTGATTAATAATTTCCTATATTGATGATTACGGTAGATTGGCCACAAGTGTGAAAATCTTATTGTATTGTGAATGATCGAGTTATTTTTGTTTTTACACCTTTCACATTGGAATATTGGTTAGTGGTTTTTAAATTTTGTGTACTGTAACGATGATTAGTATACTGATGATCAGGGTAAACTGCTTTAAATGTGAAATATCTTATTGTATTGTGAATATACAATACTTCTTTGATTAGGTTTTGGCATAAACAGGTTCATAGGGTAAATTCTATTGTTATAGTTTGTGTGCCATTATTTTCTTTGTATTGCATATAAGATTTCGTTAGCATTACTTTTCTAGCATAGATTTATACTATGGATGCCATTATTATTTTTCTGGTCCATTTAAAATTGTGTTAGCATTGCCTCTCTTGTATAGATTGGTTAATATTCTCTTAAAAAAATTGATAACCACCATTCAAATGAAAATTGAAGATTGTCTGTACATACTTTTGTTTGGGGTTCTTTATTTTTTTCAAAGCAAGGCACATTTCATTGAAGATAGTAAATGTACATACTTTTGTTTGGGGTTCCTTATTTTTTTTCAAATCAAGGCACAATAAATATTTTTTTCAAAGCAAGGCACAATAAATATGACATACAATACATATTGCGAGTGTAATTGCTAGTTTAGGGTTGGGCAACATACACGAGTGCAGTAGCAGATTACATAGGCCCTCATGATTGATTTCATGAGGGCGGGGTCACAATTTAGAGCAAATATAAATTCTAAGAAAAGGGCAAAAGGGGATATACAAACTTCATAAATCTATTTTTTTTAGTTTCAACCTTTCTTAACATCTAATTTAATAGTTGAAGACGATTTTTTACCATTTAAAAATATTGCAAACTAGTTGCATTTTAAATATTATATTTTCGGTCTCTCAAGATTTTCTTGTCACTGCTTGAAAGTTACATCTTTATGTTTACCATTCAAATTTTATTTCTATATTTTCTCTCAAAGATATATTTGATTGATAAAAAGTAATCAACACTTAAAAAATAAAACTATCAACCCCAAAACAATGCTTCTAAATATTCTAGACAACTGCATAGAAGCCCGCTGAACAGGTCCATAGTATTAATGGGTTCGCACTATTAAAAAGTAATCAACGCTAAAACTATTAACCCCCCAAAACAATGCTTCTAGGTTTTCTAAGCAACAACTTCATAGAAAACTTGAAGCCTGCTGCATAAGTCCACACTATTAATGAGTGGTTAATATATATTTTTGCTGACATAATAATTTACTTCATCCATTGTTTGCACACTAAAAATATTTTTAAATTTTTTTAATATCTATTATATTTTGATGGGTGTTTATTCTTTTGATAAAATTGTTTGATAATGCTCTAGTTCTTTGACTCTCATGAGTAGTTGTTTATGAGTAATTGTTTATTCCTTTTGGTGATTTTTTTTCCAAATATTTCTTGTGGCATTGACAAATATGAGGCTGTTGTATGTTAATCATTTTAGGCTTCATAAAAAATATATAATATGTTTTATTTGAGGTATATTAATGCTATAAAAGAGGATTACGTATTTAGTGAGATAAAATATCTCATAAGTCTATATATGATAAGTTGATTTGACTTGCACAATTTTGCTACTTGTATTCTTGTTGACTATGTAATTGGTCAAACCTATTGCTTGGGGACCAGGTCATAAAAAATGAAGGTTTAATCACATGTTTTGCTGATATGTTAAGTGGCTCTTTTGTAAGATCAATGAACATGCTTGTAGGAAGGGACCTAAAAGTTGTTTAGTAGACCATGTAGAGGTGAAAAGTGCATCATTTCCACTTTTTATTTTTATTTTTATTTTACACCAGTTTGCATGGCATCTTAAGAGAGTAACCCTAACACATGATTTGGTTTGATTTAGCATACAAATTGACCTCAAAATCACTCTTACAGTGAAAAGCATCGATAAACCTCTACTTGAACATTTCTTGTACTCAAAATACTAATTCTTTCACACATTTTGAGACTTCTCTTGTGGCCTTGACCTATTTATGAAATGAACATGAAATTATGAACCTTATTTCAAATTCAAATTTAACTCTAGTACCAAATTGACTTAGTCCTAATTTGTTACTTGCTAACAAGTATAAAGAATTAAAATTTGCTTAGAAGGTCATTTCAAGTATTGATCATTAGAAAAATCTCTTCACATATATCAAAAGAATCACCAATGTCCACACCTTTGCTAACTCTTAATATCTGCAACATACATTTTTGCTGTCACATCAACAAATATAAAAAACTTAATTTTAGCACTAGGTCCACTACAAATCTATTATACTTCATTGCATCATTGTCTTAGGCACTTTGCATCATTGTTAACTATTGCACATGTAGGAGTAGATAGGTGACTCCTCAACACCACTAGGATCCCTACAACACCAAAATAACTTCCACAAGAGAGAATTGTAATTATAGCTTGTTTTAACAATGCAAGATTGAATAATGACAAAATATGGACATCAAAATATACATGAATGACCTTTCTTATAAAGGGAAGCTGAGAACTAAGATAAGACAAGATTGTGACATGTGTCATAATCCTATGCAATAAGACAACTAAATTGTTGACCTAGGTAACTAAAAATAGTTTCCATGAGATAAGATAAGATCATGTGACAACTAATCAATCATCATATCATGTGATAACTAACCAATCTTCTAAAATAACACCTAGGACTTGAGTAAACTTAAGCCATGTGAATAGGTCCCTCACTAGGAACTAGCAAAAACACTAGACAAAAAACCTTACTAGGTCTAAGACCTTATTCACACCAACACCCCACCTTAAGTGCAACTTAAGGAGTAGATTTTTATGCAAAGATACAAGATTAATATGATAATGGGTCTCATCTACAAAACCATTTTAGATTTCCATGTACAATGAAAATATCTCACAAAAGGAGAAAACAAGAAAACCCACTCGGACAAAACTCCTTTCCAAAAGAGAAAAAACATACAAACAAGAATTGATGACGTGTGGAGGACTCAATTATACTCCCCATAGACTACATCCATCAAGGTTGTTTGAGTTGTTCCCTATAAAATAGGATATAGAAATCCTATAAATATGTGTACACAAAAAAATGGACAGACTTGCGAGTTCACATTTAACTACTAATTACTTCTCTTTTAAACTAAATGACTCTTTAATTGTTTGATTAATCATCTTAATTCTGCTGTTCTAAATTTCTCATCACTTAATCATTTTTTGATATTAATTAAATAATCAATCTTATTTAATTAATTTCACCTTAATTAATTGGTCTTTATCAGTTAATTAAGTTTAATTTCTAAATTCCCATAGTTTATATAATTATCAATAATTATTTGAATGAGCTAATCATTTCTTCTCAATTGAATAACAACCCAAAATTAATTTAAATATTTTTTGACCAATTTTTATTTAATTTCATTCTTATTTCAAATTAATTCCACTTTCTTCTAAATTAAATCTTTAATTCTAAAATCTTCCAAAAATTAGAGAAAAATAATTTTATGAGAAATTAAGATTTATGAAAAAAAAGACTTTAAATCAATTAAATCATTTAATTATCCTCAAAATTAGAAAATTGAAAATCATTATTTTAATAAAAAAATCAATTGCTTTTTGGAAACTGATTTTTTTCCAAATTGTTTTATATTATCTTATTTCTTTTTCTCCTCAAAATAGGAATTCTTCATCTTCACTCAATCTCTAATTATCTCGTCCATTCAATATACTTTCACAGGATCGGTCTCAACCGTCAATCACTCTAAAATCTCTATTTAAACCTTCTTCTTTCTCATTTGAAGGGACCCTGATTTTGAATTTCTAAGCACAATCTTTATGCAAGTTTTGGAATTAGTTGAGATCAAAATACATCAATCATTTTATCATATTTCTCAAATCTTCCAAGTCAAAGTGTTGCCACTATCTGCAATCACCTAAAATTGGTCTAGCAAACCTATGACCCCTATTTCTGATTATTTGGTCTTAATAAATTTTAAAATCTAAGATATTTTTGCTAGACTCTAATTATGAGAGCACTTAATCAAAATTGCTTACATAATCGTAATCCTAACTTGTTGAATCAAATAATCAATCACCCAAGCCTAAATCTCAAAATTGCATAAAACATTGGGATAAATAAAAAAGTCCTAAGTCCCTTTTAAATAAAAAAAGTGAACCCATTCACACATGGGTGTGCACTCAAAAATCAAAATAAAACAAATAAAAAGGAAAATACCAATTTTCCTTATTCTCCACAAGGTTTACCAATCAAATGCATTACACTTAGCTCACATGGATTGAGGGAAGTTGGATCTCCACCATTGATAATTTCCTTTTGCCTCTTAATCTCAACCACCCATTTGTTGGAATCTCTTATAAAAGGGATAGCTCCTTTTCTCATGAAGTAGAAGAAGATTTGGAGTAGATTTATAATGCTATTTTAACTCTAGAGCTCATTTGTGCACTCATAGTTCTTACTTGCATAGTGGTTTACTTGCATTGTTAGCTTCATTTCTTAGCTTAATGACATTCTAGTTTCATTTCATAGCTTAATGTAGATGCACTGTTCTTCTCGTTTGGTAGCTTAATCTTGCATCTTAGTTTCATTTCTTATAGTAGTCATGCATTTAGTTTGGTAGTTCATACATTTCCATTTTCAAAGTCTTTAAGAGAAAAGTATGCAATTCTACGCATCTTGCTCCATCTTGCATTCAATTTTCCATTTTGGAGTAGTCAAGTTACTTATTTTCTATGTCCAATCTGATGGGCAACTCATGAGAATCACACTCACTTCAACTAGGAAGCAATAAGCTGGTTTCAAGGGTGTTTTAAGGTATCTTTGTATTACCTAAATTTCCCATTCTGTCAATTTTCGCTACAAGTGAAGAAAATGAGGCTCCCACAAGGGTAGAGCCCAACTTGTATGTTTCTGCACTTGTCCTGTCCTTTACCTTGTTCTCTGCATATTTTTTAGGTCACTGGTTTTACCCCTAGTTCATGTCTTAAAAGAACTAAATGCAAAAAACCCTATGAAAAATCTCTTAAACCCTAGTCCTTTGGTGGCCCGTTCTAATCTTTCATTACCTTTTTCACCACTTAAGTTCTAATTTTTGCATGTGTTTAAGTTGTTCGCAATGGGGCCAAAGTTATTTTTTTCCTAAGCGGGTTACCTTTTCCTAAGTTTATTTTCCTAAGTTCCAAAGCACTTTATTTACCCTAGGCGGCAGTAAATTCCTTTTCAATCAAACGGTCGTCGCGATGTATTAATCGCTGAGATGAAGGTTTTTATTCATTAAGGCATCACGCTTTGCCAACGCGTGTCCAGTTCAGATTCGAGCTTAAAAGACAAATTAAAGATCAATCAAGTTCCTTTTGATTGTGTGGTCGACGCTTTCCCTGGATGGTGAAGATGCATATCTTTAGTGATCAAGGCCTTGCGTCCTATCGACGCGTGGAAAGTTGTCAAAGCTTGGACCCATGTGCAGTAAGGTAATATTTGAGCAAGTTTCTTTTAATCGTGCAGTAGGCGTAAATCCTCAAAGCAAAAGTGCTCGAGATCTACTCATTAAGGCATCACGCCTTGAAGACACGAGTCCATGGCGGGCCAGGTTGAGGTCAGAAGGTAAAGTAAAGACCGATCAAGTCTTATTTGATCGGACGAACAAAGTATTGCCTTAAAGACAAAGTGATCGACATCTACTGTTTAAGGCATTATGTCGTGGTGACATCTAGCATAGATGATGTCATGGGTCTCGGGTTTACAGAGCAGTAAAGACACCGTAACTTAAGGAAGATCTAATGGCAGGCGTAAAGCCTTGATCGCCAAGATGAAGTTGTTTAACCATTGAGGCATCACACCTACTTGCCACGTGTCCAAGTTAGAGTTGAGGTCAGAGCCAAAGGAAAGATAAAGGTAAAACAAGTTTGCAGAGATCGGACGACCGACATAATCCCTCAAAGGCAAAGATGAAGATGTTTAGTGTTCGAGGCATCGCGCTTGCATGCCGCTTGGAAAATTTGACCCTGTGCTTGCAGGTTACTTAAAGAAAATCGACGGTCGTGTTTTAAAGTTAGTAAAGTTTCAAATCTGGGCCATCGATCGAGTATTTCCATGCTACATGTGACCGTTTATGTTTAAATTCAAATATTCAAATACTTTCTCAGGGTTTTCATGTTGGTGTCAATTTTTTCAACTTGCAGAGAGAGTAGATGGATCGAGCTAATCTGTCTGCTTGAATTTATGGCAATATGGGATGTATTCATGACTGTATCTAATCTTTTGAGATATTTCCCAAGTGCATTGATGGGTGGACATGACTGTTTTAGGGTTTCTGTATTGTTTATTGAATATCTATTGTAAACCCTAATTCTACCCAAACTGATCGATGGATTGACTCCTGAGCCTATGTGCTAGGGGAGGTTGTATATAAGTAGTTTTAGAAGCTTTTTAAAAAAGGTTTTTCATCTTAAGTAGGAATTTCTATGGCATTCTCTCTGCCCTCAAGTTTTCATCAGTTTGTAATTTCTCATTGATTTCCAGATTATGCAAAGGCTTTTTGTGATATTTTCTCTATCCCTGGGCCTTCTTGTCAGTATTTCTCTTATCTGAATTATAAGATAGTGGCTGGTATTAGAGAGATCTTGGAGTTCTTGAGACCTCTTTCTTTCTGCATCTCTGTGCACTATTGTGAATGATTTGATTTAGATGAGCTTGTGGATATTGTTCAATCCCCTGTCATTTTGTCTCATTTTTGTGCTTGTTTGCTGGAGTGAATGTCTATTTGTAGGTCATAGTCTGTGTCTACCTCTTTGAATATGCTATTATTTGTGAAATCTTTTCTTTCCCTTAATAGCCTCTTTTCATTTCAGACCTCTCTATGAAATACTTATGCAAGCCTGTTTAGAAAAGTTGTGTTCTGGTAGATTCAGGGTTTCATGATAGTTCTTGGTCATTGTATTATGATTCATGTTACATTTGGTGCATCACCTAGTAAGATAATTTTCTTTTCAGTCATTTCCCTTAAGTTCTCCTTCTATCCCTTTTCCTTCCAAGTTTACTTTCATGTTTAAAAGCAGATAAGGTGATTATCCAAGAGGAACCAGCCTAGAATCTGGAGGCTTCACTTAAGTTAGCATAGGTCCCACAACCTAGAAGCGATTCCCATGTTATACTAGATTTTTAGGCTCAAGCACTTAGAAGGGTGCAAAATTTAGTGTATAACAATTTTGGCACGCCCAGTGGGATGACAAAAGAAGCTCATCTTTCAAGACTGTGTTATCTCTTATATGTTGATTACATAGTACTGACCTAAAGAGGTTTATCTTCAAAGCATATCTAGCAACTCCATTGGTACCAAGAACAAGAAGATCCGATCTTGTTCAAGTTTATGAGAAAGATAGAAACAAGGAGATCAAAGCTTTCTGAGTTCTTACAGCTGCCTCCAACAAGAAGAAGAGAGAGATAATCTCAAAGAGAATCCCCTACAAGGAGACACCAGTCTACACCACCTATTTCAGAGGGCAGACCCTTTATTTTACATTTCAGAAGGAGAGGAAGATCTTTAAATGAATAATTTCTAGAAGATTAAGCTCCACTCCATGGTCCAAGTACAACCCACACAGTTTCTAGTCAACAGGCCACAGTTGCTACAATGGTGAGAGAGTTTGCATTTGTACCCTTTAATTAGTGTATCCCATTAAACTTTGCTCAACATCATGATGCGCCCTTAACAACACTAAATAGTTTGCCTGATTTCACAGGTGAAAACCAAATAACAGCTTGTGAACACATAAGAGATGTGGCTACAATTTGTAATGTTCATCATATCACTGAAGAAGATGTGGCTACTAAGTTTTTGGCAACTTCTTTTAAAGGAAAGGCCCTACAATGGTTTAGGACTCTTGCAGTTGGCTCTATTGATTCTTGGGATAGACTAGGATAATCCCTTAGCAAATATTTTGAGGATAAATCAAACCATCTATTCCTGGTTGAGATACTCACAACTATAAATAGAGCTCCTCAAGAACATATGATAAAATTTAATAATAGGTTCCTCAGAACATGGAATAGGATTCCTATCTCTGTGAGGTCTTCATCAGATCATGCTTTTGTATATTTCTTGAAAATTTTGAATAACAACATATCTGTTATGATCCAATCCATGGGAGGTACTTCATTACCTCAGGCTTTTGATATAGCTATCAAAGCAGAAAATTGTTTGATTCAGGCTGGTACGATAGTCCCAAGGCCACCCATGCCTATCTTCCCTGATATTCAACCCAACATGCCCTTGAGCATCCCTCCATTCACTCCCATACCCATAGTAATAACACCTCAAGCTAGTACGAGCTATGAGGAATCCAAAGTAGGTCTTTCCCAAGAGCTACTTGAATTGAGAAGCAGTGAACAAGAAATGAAGAAATTATTATAGACCATGAGTAATGAGTTGACTAGTATTAAAAAGAAGAATCAAGGAAAAAGACCACCCTTTCAGCAACAAAATCAAGGTCCTAACCAACAATATAAAAATTAGGGATAATCACATTAGCAGAGTAAACCACCATATCAAGGGAATTATCAGGGTCAAAGGTAGAACTTCAATCATAGGCCATTCCAACCTTATAATCCTGCGCCTCTTAACTCTGCAAATCCAACTAGGGAGATGGTTCCAAGTCAGAACAATCTGGCCTCAGAAAATGAATTGTGTTTTCCTTGCAACCAACCTCACAACCAGACTATGTGCTCAAATGGGTGGATGAACCAAGCACTCATGGCACAAAATTTTTTAAACACCCAATCAGAAGCATCTTCTAGTGGGTCAGTATCCCAACAAGATACACAATTTGATGAGAATTCTCTCTTTAATTGGGAAGAACAAGATTTTAATGGAGTAAATGGTGAATCTCCAATTGTAGCCAACTCGGTCCAAGAGAAGAGCTCAAGACATGGAGCGAGCAGAAGATGGAGGAAAAGCTAATACATCTATAGAGTCATCACATCCATATATTCCTTCCATACAAAAAATACCTCCTGTCATACCAGTCAAGGAGTGTCAATCTCCCAAGGAGGTTGAGCCCATAATAGTGAAAGCACATCAAAAGGTCCATACAACAGTGCCTTTCAATATTGTAGACAATATGAAGAAGATGAATGTGACTATGTTTATGTGGGACTCCTTGGCTATTTAAAGACAACCTGAAATCTTGAAGAAGCCTATGAGTGAAGTGGAAATCCCTCAACAACCCACAAATGATGTTGCTAAACCAGTATTGGTCAACCTTGATCAAGAAAAGAAGATTTTGAGAAAAAACACCAAAGCAGATGCCAGTCAATGTAGGAAATTAAAACCACCTCCCTTTTATGTATCATTAATTATTGGAGATTTTCTAGTACATAATTGTATGGTAGATAGTGGAGCTACTAGTTCAGTCATGCCCAAAAGATAACCGATCAATTAGGGCTCAAATATGAACCATTCCAAAAGAAGGTAATACAACTTGACGTTTCATCAGTAAGCACAGTAGGTGTGGCCAAGGATACAAGCTTGATCCTTCATGCAAGCCCCAATTTCTCTATCTTACTTGACATCTCCATCATTGACCTCCCTACTCTCTTTTCCATATGCTTGTCAAGGGACTTCACAAACAAGGTAGGAGGCTATCTTTCTTCTTACTGGTCTCACATGCTTTTCCATACTAGATATGGAACCAAGGTTACTATCAAATCTGAATCATTAGTAGTACACCATATAGAACCTTATGTGTCTAATGTATCCAATGCAAGTTGTCTTGCACTTGATAGGAATGATTTTCCAATCATTAAAGAGAAAAACACTAAGATAGAAAACATCCCAGATATCTATGTAGATGAATTGGAATCAGAAAGGATCTCAGAGGCCTAGGATAATGTTATTTGGGATGCTGGTTTGGGAAATTACATGATACAAGAGGATGTTTTCATAGAGCCAAATCTTTTCAAACCAAACACTGAGGAATCAGAAGAATAAAGAAATAAAGTTTGGGAACTATTATTTGATGGTGCTAGAAGTAGGCATGGATATGGTGGTGGTGCAATGCTTGTCTCCCCAAAAGGTGAGAAATACTATACAACCTTTAGATTCAGTTTTTCTTGCACAAGCAATACTGCTGAATATGAGATTCTGGTAAATGGACTAGAATGGGCTAGGAAGACAGGGATTAGAGCCCTAAAAGTGTATGGTGATAGTGAATTGGTGGTCAGCCAAGTAAGAGGGATAAGTGCTACTAAGAATGATACAATGAATTACTACAAGCATAGGGTTTGGGATGCAATAGAATATTTCCATGCTTTCAATATCATTGCCATCCTTAGGAAGTTAAATCAAAGTGCAAATAGGTTAGCTGCTGTTGGATCCCAATTTGATATTCCCAATAAAATTTCAATGGAGAGGGATAAACAACATGTTAAGATTATTTTCAGGCCTTCCATCCCTGATAATAATGTAAACTGGCAAGTGTTTGATAATGATGAGAAACTTTTGCAATTCTTGTTTAAAGAAGATGTCTTTTCAAAGCACAATCATGATAGACTGATGCAGAATTATGGTGACCAAGTGGTACAACTCAAGTCAAATAAAATTCCTAAAGGCCTTGTCACCTTAGAATCTGTCTTCAAAAAAGATGACCAAGCCAAAAAGAATAGGACTATCCTAATAGTTCAATAAGAACACTATCTGGAGCCAGGTAAAAGCTTGAAGTTTGGAAAAGTGAACATTGATTCAGAGAAGCAGGCTTATGCCCAATTATTTTAGGAGTTCAGTGATATCTTTTCCTAGAAATATGAAGATCTCAAAGGCTTTAATCCAACACTTGATCAACATACCATTGAACTAGAGCCAAATGCCAAACCAGTCAGACAAAAGCAAAAGCCTGCCAACCCTAAACTAGAACCACTCATGTATAAAGAAGTGCTCAAATTAATAGAGAGTGGTATCATTTACCCCATAAAGCATACTAGTTGGGTATCCAACCTTGTTCCTATTAGGGAAAATAATGGGGAACTGAGGCTATGTGTTGACTTTAGGGACCTAAATAGGGCATCCCTAAAAGATCGCCATCCATTGCCATCTATGGAGAAAATTTTGCAATGTGTCTCTGGATCAGAACACTTCTCATTATAGGATGGTTAATCAGGATATGACCAGATCCTAGCTAATAAGGAGGATCAATATAAAATTGCATTTACAACCAAGTGGGGAACCATGGCTTATCAAAAGATGCCTTTTGGTTTGTCAAATCCAGGTGCCACTTTCCAAAAGACTATGGATATAGCCTTTGAAAGCCTCACATACAAGTTTGTGCTGGTCTACCTTGATGATATCACTGTTTATTCCAAGCATGCAGCAGACCACATCAAACATCTGAGGAAAATATTTGAAAGGTGTAGGGAGTTGAGATCTCCCTCAATCCCAAGAAATGTGTGTTTGCAGTCCATGAAGGGAAGCTGTTAGGATATATTGTGTCCAAGAAAGGTATTACAGTGGAATCTCAGAGGATTGCAGCCATTATAGAGCTACCCCTACCACATCAAAAGAAGATTCTTCAATCCTTCATAGGAAGGATTAAATTTGTCAGGTATTTTTTGCCTAATATTGTAGATCTTTTGAAGCCTTTAACAACGATGTTGAAGAAGAATGTGGTTTTCTGTTGGAGCAAGGAATGAAAGAGCAGTTTCCAAGCCATCAAAGAGGCTCTAACAGAGGCTCCTGCCTTGATAAATCCTAATTTCAGAAAGGATTTTATTCTTTATGCTTATGGAGGCTCTGATGCCATCTCTGTAATGTTGACTCAACAGAACTCTGAAGGATTATAGTAGCCTGTTGCTTTCTTTAGCAAAGGTTTGGAAGAGTATGAGAAAAGATATTCTTTTGTAGAGAAACATGTTCTTGCTATGTTGAAGATCCTTAAAATTTTTAGACATCTATTGACTCACAATAAGGTATAATTGAGGGTCACTCATCCAAGTGTCAAGGAGTTCCTACTTTCTAAGGACCTAAATGAGAAAAGAGCTAGTTGGATCACCAGAGTCATGGAGTATGACATTGTTATCCAAGTTACCAAGCTAGTTAGAGGAAGAGGTCTTTGTAAACAATTGACTGAGGATGAAACTCCAAAAGACCAAGAGAAAATGAATACATCCTTAGTTGTGCATTCAGAAGAAGAACATGCCAAGGCAGCAGGTTGGTTGCCTAACATGGTTCTTTTTTTAAAGATAGGAGAGTGCCCTGCAAATTTGGATTTAGCAAAAATAAGGTATTATAGGTTTAAATTTATCCCCTTTGTGATGATTAATGAGATCCTTTTTAGAAATGATCATAATGGTGTTCTTTTAAGATGCATTGATTCAAAACAAGTAGCATGTGTCCTAAATAAATTTCATGATGGACCTTCTGGAGGTCATTTCTCTCCTAGGACTACTTCTTTTAAGATCATGAGGGCTAGATACTATTGGCCATCTATCTTTAAGGATAGTCATGATCATGTAAGAAAATGCATGAAGTGTGCCATGTTTGTAGGGAAAGAAAGGCTTGCAACTCTGCCCCTCCAACCAATCAGGACAGACCAACCTTTTATGAAGTGGGACATTGAATTCATAGGAATAATTAACCCCCATCCGATGCAGGTCATAAGTAGATAATCACTGCAATTGATTATTTCACCAGATGGACTGAGGCTATTCCATTAAAAGAAGCAAATGAGAGTGCTGTCTTGAGCTTTAATGATGACATAATTCATAGGTTTGGGACACCAGACTCTATTATATCAGATAATACACTTGCTTTCATAGGCTTAAGAGTCATTGAAGGGGAAATTAAACACGATGTTTACCTAAACACAAGCTCCAATTATTACCCCCAGGGTAATGGTTTATGAGAGTCTACAAACAAGAACCTGACAAGAATAATAAAAAAGTCTCTGCAAGAAAATCAAAGGGATTGACACTCTAAATTGAAGTATGCCTTATGGTTAGACATGATCACTCCCAAGAAGATCATTGGGAACTCTCCATACGTGCTAGTCTATGACATGGAAGCTAAATTGTCCATTTCAACTGAATTACCAGCTTTGGACCTTGCTACCCAACTTTTCATCTTTGAAGAAGGAGACCCTTTACAGATAAGGTATGCTTAGCTCATGGAGTTGGAAGAGAGAAAAGACAAATCTATGCAGAATATGGAATTCCAACAGATGCAAACCAAGAAGAGCTTTGACACGAGAGCCAGATCAAGGAACTTCAATGTTGGTGATATAGTCCTCAAATGGGATGAATTCAGATCCAGGAATGACAGACATACCAAGTTTGAATCCTTTTGGGGAGGTCCATTTAAGATCACTGAGGGAAAAGAGCATAGTGCTTTTTAGCTATCAACTCTTGAAGGAGAGGCCTTGCCAATTTATGTCAATGGATTTCACCTAAAGCCTTGTTTTGAGGTTTGTCCAGCTTTGTAATTAAGTATCCTACTTTATGTTATGCTTTCTAGGGTAGTTTCTTCCTTCTTTCCTCAAAGTGATTTGCATAGTTAGTTGTTGTTTCTGCGTGTATAGTCCTTTTCCCTATTTTGGTTCATTGTCCCTCCTCTTGGTTTCAATCCTCCTTCCTTCCCAAAATTTTTTTGTGTGCTCAATGAAAAATCCTATGCCTAATGGAATGTCATAAGGCCATAAGTTTTATACATCTAGCAGACTGACATTCAACGTAAATCACCAAAAATGTTACCTAAATTTCCCATTTTGTCATTTTTGGCTACAAGTGGAGAGCCCAGCTTGTATGTTTCTACACTTGTTCTTGGCCTTTACCTCATTCTCTGCATATTTTTAGGTCATTAGATTTACCCCTTGTTCATGTCTTGAAAGACCTAAATGCAAAAAACCCTATGAAAAATATCTTAAACCCTAGTCCTTTGGTGGCTCGTTCTAATCTTGCATTACCTTTTTTGCCACTTAAGTTCTAATTTTTGCATGTGTTTAAGTTGTTTGCAATGGGGCCAAAGTTATTTTTTTCCTAAGCGAGTTACCTTTTTCTAAGTTTATTTTCCTAAGTTCCGAAGCACTTTATTTACCCTTGGCAGCAAAAAATTCCTTTTCAATTGGCCGTCATCGCAATGCCTTAATCGTTGAGATGAAGGTTTTTATTCATTAAGACATCACGCTTTCTCGACGCATGTCCAATTCAGATATGAGCTTAAATGACAAGTTAAAGATCAATCAAGTTCCTTTTGATTGTGTAGTTGACGCTTTCCCACAATGGTGAAGATGTAGATGTTTAGTGATCAAAGCATTGCGCCCTATCAACGCGTGAAAATTTATCAGAGCTTGGACCCATCTGTAGTAAGGTAATCTTTGAGAAAGTTTCTTTTAATCAAGTGGTAGGCGTAAAGTATCAAAGTGAAAGTGCTAAGATCTACTCATTAAGGCATAAAACCTTGAAGACACGTGTCCATGGTGGGCCAGGATGAGGTCAGAAGGTAAAGTAAAGTGTTAGTAATAACTGAGAGAGGGGGGGGGTGAATCAGTGGCCTCAAAAATTAATCCTTAAATTAACCCTTAAAAATTATAACCACAAATTATGCCTCTGGTTATCTTCTATCCTACAAGATGAATGCCTTGAAATACTTATATCAATTTACTACTTGTCAGATTGCTTAGTAAAACCTTCTTCTGTATGTTTACCGATAAGCAGTCAACTATTTACCAAAACACAGTAAATATGTAGAGTATACCGATCAATCCAGAATTGCATATGTGAAAGGTAAAATAGTAAAGTAATGAAACATAAACACATAACACATGGATTTTAAACGTGGAAAACTTGTTAAGGTAAAAACTACTGGGACCGGTACCCCAAATTTTCACTCTTCTAAAGTGAGCTCTGTTAGGAGCCAACCCTATTAAAGGTTACAAACACAATGTTAGGTGTGACCTTGTTAGAGGATTTAAAAGATAGTTTGTCACCTAGTATCTAGCATCTAATGCTACCATCCTTGATCAAACACTCACTTAGCCTGTCAATAGGTATCGGGCATATCCAATGCTACTTTCTATGATCAAAATTTTTGATACTCCTTGGGATGTATCTCAATTGTAGAAGACATTTAAGTCTTGCTCGATTAAGATACTTGATGCTTCAATGGTTAAACTGAAACATTAAATGATCTGTTCACACATACAACTTAATTCCAGATTTTTAGATCTATTGTAAGTGCATTATCTCTCTGATCAATATAATCAATTCTATACCTTTGCTCCGCACTTTTCTGCTCTGTGATGCTGTCTCATTGTTCATCGGTGTTGCAGAATCTAGCTCTTTCCTTAGCTTGATTGATGAGGTCTGAATGAAGACTTTCTTCTCCTTCAGAATCTCGTTAACATCTTCCCTCTTTTCTCTTCACCCCACACAATTCGTAATGAATTGGGTTTGTCTCTATATAGACATGATTTGAACTTTTCTTGGCTTTCTTGATTCTTGGTGTGATCCACAATTCTCGCTAATTAGATTTAAAGCAAACTCTAGTTTTATCTCAAAGAGATCTTCTTGCCAACTGGACAAATCAACTTTAAATGAATTAATTATCTCTGACTTTATCTGGATGATTAAAAAAATGATAAGTATTAGTTAATTCTGTCTTTAGCTCTTGACAGCTAAGCATTTTGTCATTTTCTGAACTGTCTATTCCTTCAGTCAACACTTCAGTTAGTCATTAGTGATAACTAACTATTCCATTGGTGTGACTTTAGTTGTCTTCAGGATCTCCGTCCTTGTCTTTTTCGTCAGGCAACACTAAAATTCTATCCATTGGGTTACTCTGTGTTTTGCTCATCGGTCAACACCGTGACTTTGCTCATCGGTAATGCTATGCATTTTCTTGTCAGGTAACACTGTGACTTTGCTCTTTTATTCTATTTGTTGGTGTGCACTCTGTCGGTGTATACAGTCACTTAGTGAATACTTGACTTATATGCATTACTGATAGCATAGCCTTTGATTCATCAGTTCTTTGAAGTCTTTGGTAGTATTTATATGACCATTCAGATTATATCAAGTTGACATCAATGAAAATACAATACATTAACTGATTTAATGCCTTGAATGATCATCAAATTAACATCCTCAAACATTCAATCAGTTACATGTCATCAATCTCTCCCTTTGGCATTGATGGCAACATACTACATTATCACACTATACTATTACTAATACAATATGAAATATATAGTTTCATCAAGCTTTCCTAATGTAACAATTACAAATGTCATGTCTAGCTTTCGTTAAGCTCAAATAGCTTTGATTTGATTCTTGCATCATTCTATCTGTCTTCAATCCCTTCACTGGATAGATGTAGAATCTTTCTTTCTCTAATGTGATGTGTTCTTCTCCTATGTCAAAATCTCTCCCTTTGACTGTTCTCCTTTCTTTGATGTCTCTTGTCAATAATTCTGTTCCTTTGTGTGTACTCTCCCATTCTGATTACATCTCTCCCTTTGGCTACTTTGATGGATATAATCTCTCCCTGAGGTGATAATGGATATAATATCTCCCTTTATCTGTATGATAATGAGATATTTCTCTCCCTTTGACAACAATGCCAAACAAACATCTTTGCCAAACATATATTTTCTATCCACAATATATTCCTTGAATTTCCCAATCCATAGGGAATAGCTTTGGTGCTCGGAGTAGATAAATACCTTGTTGTGTATAAATGTATCTTTGAAGTCCATCTCTCTGCTTGCATCAACATGAATGATATTCTGATAATATGTAGGCTGATGGAGCCTTTTAGTCATCTTACTGACCAGTAGACAAGGGTCTGACCCCTAGTCTCTTTCTCAAGTGTTCAAATGCATCCTTGGGAAGTGGCTTGGTGAAGATATTGGCTAATTGTTCCGTGGATTGCACATACTCAAGTATCACCTCCTTTGCTTGAACTTGTTCTCTTAAATAATGACACTTGATGGAAATATGCTTTGTTTTAGCATGCATGAATAGATTCTTGGAAATGTTTATTGTACTAGTATTGTCACAATAGATAATTACTAGTTCAAGAATTTTCATATGCATACCTTCTAGTAACTGTTTGATCCATGCAATATTTGAGAAATTTGCAGCAGTAGAAACATACTCTGCTTCTGCAGTAGACTGAGAGATGCATCCTTGCTTCTTGCTGATCCATGTGACAAGTCCGTCACCCATAAAGAATGATCCTCCAGTTTTTCTCTTCCGGTCATCAATATTTCTAGCCCAATCAGCGTTGGTAAAGACCTTAAGTTCAAATTTTTCTTCTCTTCTATACCATAAGCCATATTCCTTGGTATTCTTCAGATATGTTAGGATTCTTTTCACAGTAGTCATATGTGATTCTCTGGGATTAGCAGAAAATCTTGAAACTATTCGCATGTGCAATATCTGTTCTAGTATGTACAACATACATGAGTTTTCCGATCATAGATCTGTACAAGGTTTGATTTACCTCTAATGAATTGTCTTCCTTTGTCAGCTTACATCTAGTTTCCATCGGTGTTCCAACTGGTTTGGATTCTTCCATCTTGAATATTTTTAGTACTTCTTTGATGTATTTGGATTGTGTAATGAAAATACCGTCATCTTGTTGCATGATCTGTAGACCAAGAAAGAAATTGATCTCTCCAAACATAGAAATCTCAAACTCTTTGTTCATTTCATTTGCAAATGATTTTCATAGAATATCATTGCCTCCAAATATGATGTCATCAACAAATATCTCAGCAATCAAAATGTTAGCATCAATATCTTCCTTCAAATAAAGATTACTATTTTCACTAGTTCTTACAAATCCAATACTTATAAGATAGGAATGAAGTCTTTCATACCAGGCTTGGGGTGCTTGTTTTAACCCATACAGGGCTTTGTGTAGTCTACATACCATGTCCATCTTGTCTGGATCAACAAACCCTTCTGGTTGATCAATGTATACCTCTTCTTCAAGTATTCCATTTAGGAATGCAGACTTGACATCCATTTGATATACCTTGAATCCTTTACATGCAACATAAGCAAGTAATATTCTTACTCCTTCTAGCCTAGCAATGGGTGCAAAGGTCTCTCCATAGTCAATATCTTCTTCTTGTGCATACCCCTTGCATACTAGTCTTGCTTTATTTATGGTGACTTCTCCATTCTCATTTAGTTTATTCATGAATATCCATTTTGTATTGATGACATTCTTGTCATATGGTCTTGGTACAAGTGTGCATGTCTTGTTTTTCTCTATCTTCTTAATCCCTTCATTCGTAGCACTTATCCATTCATCATTATCAAGTGCAACATTGACATATTTTGGCTCATAATCACAAATAAGACATCTTGTATTTAGAGACTTACTTCTGGTTCTCATACCAACCTTCTTGTCTCCAATGATCTGGTTTTGTGGTTGGTTCCTTCTAAAATATCTGGAAAGTATAGGTTCATCTCTTTTTCTATCAGCTTGATAATCATTTTGTCCTTCATTTTGTTCTTCATCACTTTGTGCATCATTTTGAGCAATATCATGATTGTTGGTATTTGCAGCCTGATGCTCAGGTGCAATGATCTGTTGCTCGAGAGCTCTACAATGTTGGTCGGGTAGAGTGTCGGGTTCTTCATTGTATAGAAACCTATTGTATTCCTCTAGTTATTTTGTGCTTTCCTTTTCATTCTTCTCTGCAAATTCATCTATCTTTACATTTTCACTTTCAACAATTTTGTTAGAGGCTTTATTGAGACATTTATAAGCCTTGCTCTTGGTAGAATACCCTAGAAAGATTCCTTCATCATTATTGGAGTCAATTTTTCCATTTATATCATCTTTTAAGATATAACATTGACTGCCAAATGTTTTGAAATAACTCACATTGGGTGTGTATCCATACCAAAGCTCATAAGGTGTCTTTTTGGTGTCTTTCTTCAATTGTACTTTGTTCAATGTGTAAACAACAGTACTGACATCTTCTCTCCAGAAGATTTGGGTGATGCCTTTCTCTATCATTAGTGTCCTTGCACAATCAACTATGGATCTGTTCCTTCTTTCAGCAATTCCATTTTGCTGTGGTGTTCTTGGTGTAGAGATCTGTCTTTTGATTCCATGCTCATTACAAAAGTTGGTGAATTCATCTGAAATAAATTCCCCTCCTCTATCTGATCTTAAGAATTTCAATTCTTTACCACTTTGTTTCTCAACCATTGCCTCATACCATTTAAACATCTTAAATGCTTCTGATTTATCTTTTAAAAACATGACTTTCATCATTCTAGAGTAATCATCAACAAAGAGAATAAAATATCTATCACCATAATAACTCTTTGTCCTCATAGGTCCACATAAATCAATATGGACTAATTCTAGAATGACATCAGATGTATGTGTTTTTATTTTTAAACTAGACTTTGTCATCTTACCTTTTTGACAATTCTTACACATGATGTTGTCGGGCTTGGTCATTGTCGGTAAGCCTCTTACATTTCTTTTTCTGCTTATTTTTATCATATTGTCAAAGTTCACATAACACAATCTTTTGTGCCACAACCATGTCTTAATTTCTAGCCATTAAGCAAGTGGTGTCAGTATCATTCAGATAGAATAAGTTACCTTTTGTCTGCTCACCGGTACCAATTAGATTTCCTGATTTATTGAAGATCTTTGCCTTCTTATCTTCAAATGCTACTCTGTGACCTGAATTATTCAACTGAGAAACACTCAATAGATTATAATTCAATCCATTTACTTAATAAGCATTTTCACATTTTATCTGGTTATTCAACATTATGGTTCGTCTACCTTCAACTGGACAAGGTGTGTCGTTACGCATTCTTATTTAACCACATTTATAGTATTTAAAAGTCTCAAAATTTTGCTTGTCACCGGTCATATGGTGAGTGCAGCCACTATCTATGATCCAAACATCATTTTTACTAATTTTAGATATGAGTGCAGTTTCTACATACCTTTCTTCATCATCATCTGAATCATCTTTTACTACCACAAACACCATCTTGATGTCTTCCTCAAATTCGGTGTCAGTATCATCACCTTTGAATTTAGCTAGGTAACTGGCCTTCTTTCCTTTGTCCTTGTAGTCTCGGGTATCTCTTCTTTCTGATTGTCGGTAGCTTCTGTAATCACCTTTGTCAGACTTCTTTTCAAATGATCTGTCATTACTTCTGTCATGTTTTCTTCTGTTAGGACACCTTGTAGCAAAGTGTCCAATCTCTTTACAATTAAAACAAACGAGTGGTAATTTACCTTTGTATTTACCTTTACCTCTCTACATTCTTCTTTCCATAAGTGCTTCAATTTCATCAAGATCTTCTTCTTCACTTTCACTATCACTATCTTAATTTTCTCATAGTGTGTTTATGACTTGATTTACTTATTCTCAAAAGATTTGAATGCAGACTCTATGGTTGGTAAGAAACCATTATCAAAATTATTCATCTCAAATGAAATCAGTCTTCTAATCAAACTGTGTAGAGTAACATTTCTATTTGCTACTGCTCTCATTTCTTGAATGCCAGATACTCTAATAGCATAAGTAGGTAGTAAGGTTCTTATAATTTTACTTACCATTGTATCTTCTTCTAGTACACCTCCAACTCCTTGGATAGCATTGACTACCTATTTGATTCTTGAGCTGTACTGTGTGATGTTTTCACCTTCTTTTATTTTGATATCATCAAAATTTCCTCTAAGGATTTCTGCCTTGGCTCTCAAAACATTTTTTTCACCACCATGTACAAGCATCAATTTGTCTCACATCTGTTTTGCAGTCTTGCAGGTTTTGACATCTTCAAATTCAGCATCAGAGAGTGAGGAAGCAATCTCTATCATTATGCAATTGTGCTCATGCTTCTCTCTCATTTTTTCAACTGTGGGTACTCCTATGGGAAACACATATTCAGTATCTAAGTATTTAGTAACATCATTTCCAATACCTGATAAGTGGAGTCTTATTCTTCTCTACCATGAAGCAAAATCATCTATGTTCAACTTGGGCACATCTCGTCTGTTCATATTATGATCTTTAGCTTAGGTTGGTTGTATTCCTTGTTTTAGCAGTTTTCCTGGTTCTCTGTTCTTCTCTCTGTGATCTGGTGTTTTTAATCAGCTATCTCTCATTCTTTTTGGCCTTACCTATGTCAAGTTTTCAGGTTTTCAAGTCTGAACCTATCTTAATTTGCAAAAACCCTGAAAACCCTAAACCTTTCAAGTATTAAACATTGAAAAACAAACCCTAGGTCATGTCATTCTATTTTTCTGTTGCTTTTTCAGTCCACTTAGACCATGTGTTTTAATCTAATCGGCTTGTCGCGTTACTCCAAAGGAATATTCCATAAGTCTTCCCGACTTGGCAATTTCCTTTTTTTGCATGGTCTCGTTCAAGTTCAGTATATTCCTTTGGCATTACGAGACTCTGCGATTTCTTCATGTCAGGTAGTCGCAAGATAACTATGTCATAAAGCATTATGCAGAAGGGACCCACTGCTTAGTCGGGTAATCGCAGGAAATTCTCAACAGTTATTAAAATGTCTTCAGACTTTGCGATTACTTGTCGCATTATCGCCAAATGAATCCAAAGTTAAAAGTTATGCAAAGCCTTCAGTCGCGTGGTCTCAAGAAGGAACGACGGTTAAGAGATTTTGACCGAGACTTCACGACTGACCGTCTGAGGTTTACAGTAAAGCATAGTCGGGTTGTCGCCAAAAGGAGAAAATAGACTCAATGACAATGAGACTAAAAGCTTTCCCTTCAGTCGCAATGTCTGAGAAAGATTTAAGGGTATGCAAGAACATTTGGTGATTAAGCAACGACCGTAGGATAAAGAGATCAAGGGATCTAACGGTAGTCGCAAAGTCTAAGAAGAAAAGTGCTCAAAGGGAAAAGTCCTCCCGACTTAGCGATTAAGGTATGTCGCGCAGTCATCAGATTAGAAAAAGGGGCACATATAATTGTTATGATAAAATTTAACACTTAGATTTTATGTTCCGCGATCGGGCGACTAGGTGTTGTCGCATAGTTTTGAAATGAAATGAAAACATTTGGCGACAAGGAGATAACATTAAAGGGTTAAAAGTAACGGTTAGTCGCAAGGTCTCAGAAAAAATAAAGAGTTAAGGTTAACTATGTGCGACTATGATTTCTGTAGGGTCGCGTGATCGCTAGATGGTGACTTGGGTCAGCTAGAGGAAAGAAAGTGTATTGTCGCTATGTCTCAAGATAAACCATGGGTTAGCGACTGAGGTCCACGACAAAGAGATAAAGTGTAGTCGCACAGTTGCCTGATCCCAAAATCTAAAAAATGACAGCAGTTTTTGATATGACAGCATGAATCATTTGATAACCAATCACTGGCTTGTATTTTGATTGCTGTGCAAAAAGAGTAGCTGACATGTAAGAAAGTTAGCGAATCACAGTGTGACATATCAGCTCTTTTGAATGTTGTAAGATTGTTCCGAGGATTCACTTTTAAAAATTTGATTTCCTGTCAAGCTCATGGAACTATGGCTAGGTTTTCATTCAAGTTCACAGTATGTCAAATTTAAGACAGAACTGATGTTTTCTAATTATGAGCCGCGTACTCTGAATGATGGCTATAAGGAGTTGATGGTGCATTCATTTTCATTCACCGTGCTTCCATATTTCAGAGCCCAAGTTGTTAAGTTTTCAGAGAGAAGAGATATTTTTCTTAGTTTGCAGTGTTTCCAGAGTTGATCAAAGGGTTCTAAATTTTAGAAAATTGTGCACAAGACGGTCAGCTAATCTCTGAGATAGATTTGTTTCAATATCAGTAAGGAGTAGGAGATTCAAGGTGTTGCAAGTATGAGCAGGGCTGTTAGTGTTGCTTCGACAAGTGGAGGAAGTGAGGAGGAGCAAAAGGGAAAGGCGAGTTTTTCTGATGAATTCCTCCGTCTCCTGCCTGGTTCAACACAGAACAAGAAGGCTAATTCTAATGTCCTCATTGATGAGTATAAAGACATTTGAGATGCTAAGACTCTAGGGACAATAGGTTTTTCCCTTTTCAATTATTTTTATAAGAATTCTGATAAGCCTATCCCAGTATCAAACCCTTGGACCTGTGGTTTAGCCAGGTTACTTGTTCCTGATGTCTTCCTAGATGTAGACTTATTCTTAGACCTAGCCAATCACTATGATGTTTTGTCAAAGACCATCAGGAGGGATGAT
>MU224910.1:1729217-1797677 GCA_018584345.1 Thuja plicata | reverse complement strand
TGTCCCATGAAGGGACATGTCTCTCCTAGCCTCATTCCTAATATAAATGAAAGAGAGATTGTTGCATTTGGAAAACACATATAAAATAGAGTGCTATTACATTTGCAGCTATCCTAAAACTTAACAGGTTCATTTCAGGCTTACGGAGGCAAAAAAAAGAAAAGTGAGTACTCTTTTCCAGCAGGGATCAAACAGTGTGAATTAATGGCAGCATTAGTTACAGAGAGATGATTGCATGACACTGAAAGTGTGAGAATCTAGCATTCAAGTGGACAAGATGCCAATTTGATGGAAATAAAGATGAATGATTAAGCTTGAGTCTGTACAACTCTCATTTACGCTTTGAATATTTTTGCTGTGAAATCAACAGAGCTTATTTTTCTGAGAGTGAAATTTGAAAAGGAAAGATGAGTCAAGATACTACTTGTGTTGCCTCACAAGGGTCTTAAAAGAAGAAAGTTGCAGCAAAGAAATACATAGAGGAATTTGCTGATTTTCTGCCTGGGACATCAAATGCAAACAATGCTAACTGGGATGAATGGAAAGACAAATGGTGTCAATGCAGAAACCTGGTCACTCCAAAATTCTCTGGTAATACTCTGTTCCATTATTTTTGGAATAATAGGATTAAACCAGTGCCTATTTGCAATCCCTGGGAGTTAAATATGGAAAATTTGATTGTGCCTGATATATATGTAGATATAGGGTTAATTAGGGAACTTGCTAAGAATTATTTCCCTTAGTATCCATTTACAAGAGATCAGTAGCAGAGGTCTTTGGGATCACTAGTGCATTATGCACAGAGATTGAGTTGGAAAAAATTCAGGCGGATTACAAGAAAAGGGAGAAATTAATCAAAAAGTTTGATATACCCAGATATATGCCCAGGGTGGATAGGAATTTAGTGAAAGTCCCAGATAGCCTCAAACCACTTTTTGACTTATCCCTCTTTCACCATTATATAAAATGCATAGTATATGGCCTAACTAGAGTATTAGTTTTTGATGGAGATTCAACAGTACCCCAGGATGTGCTCATGATGGCCATGAATATCCAGCACCCAAAGGTCAACATTGATTATGACTATATGGGATACATAGTTGAAGCTATACATGTTGCATTGGTAGAAATACAGTCGGATGCCCCTGTACCAACTTTTAAGCATTATTCTCATTTAATGTGTATGATTGTATATTTTAATAGGGAGTCCATGGACAAAGAGCTTGAATTGTTCATTTCAGAATATGGTGTCAATGCACCAATCCAAAGGTGGACACAGGTATGGGACAGTTTATCAGTGAATTCATCTTTTGTATGCTTTTGTAATTGGATTGTGGATCCAATTTTTGACTTACTAGGAACTGATAGGCAGATATTTCCAAATGAGGTCAGAAGAGTCTTAAGACCTTGGGAATTTTTTCCAAATTGGCCAATTACTCACAACTGGGGTGATTTTTTCTTCTTTGATCATATTACTATCATAAGAGTGTATGGTTGTACACAACCACCTCACATTATCCCTAAGTTTGTACCTCTTAGGGTTGCTTTCTTAGAGTTTGTTTGGCAGATTACTTGGGTTGACAAAGAGTTTTTAGAAGGGCATAAAAAGGGTACTTTTGTCCCTAGGTTATGGGTTGGTTTTGATTTCTCTATTGGGAAGAGAGTTTTTAATCTAATCAAAAATTTCCTAAAGCAATATAGAATGTATCCAAAAATTGCTAGGGTTTATGATGCAGAACAGTTTGTAAAAATAGCTCTAAAATCTATGACCCCTTGGCAAAAAATTAGAGATCATGAGCCACTGGATGATGAAGAAATTGTGAGAAATAAACTTGATAGGCATGAAGTCTAGGAAAGAAGAAGGAAGTGGAATAATCTTCTTAGGGAAGAAGCTGACTGGAAAGAATCAGACAAGAATTTTTCTGGGTTTTTCCCTGACCTCCCATATCTACAGAGAATGGAGGAGATGCACAATTATTATGGTACATTAATGGCACAAGTACCACAATTCAGTGCCAGAGATGCACAATCCCAAGGATCCCCGATTCCTATTGTACTGCATGAACAAGAACATCAAGAACACCAACAAGAATATCAAGAACAATAGGAAGAAATTCATCAAGAAGAAGAGGTGGGTGAAGAAGCTACCTCAGCTAGAGAGCCACCCAAGAAAAAAACAAAAAAACAAAATACAAGACGGGGCAGGATAGGAAGAAAATGGCCAAGGCTATTATAATTGAACATGGAAAATATTTCAGGAAGCTGAAAAGGAAAATGCAAAAGGAGCCCCAAGCTGAAGGATAGGGAGATAATCACATGGTATTGTTTAGAGAAGTTGATGAGAGAATAATGATGGCAAGTGAATTCATGAAAGATGATGAATTCATAAAATCTGAAGAATTCAAGAGCTTCTTAATACAAATGAAGTAGAAGGATTTAAGGCAAAACCTGATCATAGGAGAAGGTCAGGAAGATAAAAATGAAGAAATTGTGAAAACACTCCAGGATTATGATCCTAAGAGTGATCTGATTACTGTGGATCAAGCAATACTATTGGTGTAGAACAATGGGGTGCTGTTACAGCCAGATTGGGACTTACAGTCCACTTTTATCATTGACCAGATCAGGAGGCAAGAAGACCCCTTAATAAAAAAATAGTTTGAAATTGATGAGGTATTGAAAGGATCAGGGTTTGATCCTAAATCCAAGACTCTATCTATTTGGTCATTGGCCCCTGCTACGCAAAAGCCTCTAGTCATGACCATAAGAGAGGAAAAGAGAGTAGACAGGATTATTTGGAATCTACAAAACACCACTGTCACTGAGATAGCTCAGTTGATGACCCAAGTATCCTTCATGAACCTAGCAAAGGTTGATGATTTGTCTAAAAGGTATGAAACAACTTTTGGCCAGATGATGGCATTGGCAAAGAAGCACAAGGAAACTGTGATTCACAATCACACCCTAGAGGAACAAATTGCAAAATTGAAGGAGGAATTAGTTGAGAGTAAGAGAGAGAAAACTCTAGCCCCTCAAGAAATATCAAGAATTGAAATAGATGCTACCATAGAGGCAAAAGAAGATTCAATAATGGTAGTAGGCCAGTCCAAGGAATTGTTACAGGGACAAAGCATAAATATCATGTCTATCATATTGCCCATAATTCAACATCGAATTGATGTTTTGAAGCAGAAGACTGATATAATACACACACTGTATGGATCACTGCAAGAAGCATCAAGGATAGCTGCTGAAGCTATGACATTATTGGAGCCCACATTCAAGATCTCATCAGGAAGAGACAGGCTGATGGATAAACTAAAGACAACCATGCTATACAGTGATGATTTTCCTAATAAAATTACAGAGACCATTGACATGATCAATGAGGTGAATAATACATATGTCTTCTTCAATGGAAAGTATGAATTAATTAATAATAAATTGCATTTATTTGGTGACCAGTGCCCCCCATTAATCCCAAAAATCTATGATGAAGCTAGTACTTTGAAGCCACAATCAAATTGGATAGCTAAGTTTGATGGGATATTTAAAGATGAATAGATGAAGCAGTGCTTGGAGAAAGATAATGAGGCCAAATATTGCAATGAATTGATTGACAACCTCTTCAAGGTTGAAAGAGAAATGGCCAAATTTGTTTATGAGGCTAGAAACACCATTGATGCCAGGTGGATAGAAGCTATTGCTAAGCTGGAGCAAGAAAAGACCTTTGATTGGCCCATCGCCAAGGACGTGAACAGGTGGGAAGCAAAACTAAAAGGATAAGGAGGATACTATCAAACTACAACAACAAAACTTGTTCAGACTTCGCCAAATTTTGCCACCCATTTTTCTTTTATAACTTTTGTTTTTTTTATGTTAGTTGCAAAAGTTGTAAAAGATTTTGTAAATATTTCCCATGTAGTTTGTAGGTTGTTGCATCCTTAGTTATAAAAGGATTCCAATACTATTGGGAAGAATATAGCCATTTTTCATTTGGAAGTACAAGTTTAAATGTACAAACTTTGGTTTAAGACCAATATATTTTTTGAGTAGGGTTTTGAAATTACTGTTAAATGTAATAAAAATTCTGATTATGAATACAAATGAAATCCTTCAATAGTTTCTGAAACATATGATGAGTATTTTGTCTTCATTATGCTGTTCTGAATTTTATTTAAATTGAATGCTCAAGGATTGTTCAATTTATACATATGTTAGGCAGATTTTGAATTAGTTTTAGGTTTCTTTCAAGGAAAGATTAAAATTGCCTTAGGGTTGTTTCAGTGAGATTTAGGGTTGATAATGAATTTGATGAATTAATTTGTTATATGTGTGAGGATAGATATATAAGGTATATCTATGTTTATGCCAGATTCTGTAGTTGTCTTAACTTCCTGTTCATGAGCAAATTGGTTAAAGTTATTCATAAGTGAATCCATACCCTAGGATTAAGCACTGGTCTGTTTTCCACTGAATTAGGTGACTATCACTATTAAAATTGATCTTTACACTTATGTTTGATTTGTCCAATAAATGTTACAGTGGTCAATCCCTATAATTCCATTGATATTCTACTGGAATAATTTAGTGATTTGAGTGTCATAGTTGGAAGGGTATTCCCGCTTGAGTTTATGGAGCTCAAAGTGTAGAGGGTTTAAAAACCCTATTTCTGTCATTCTGTATCTTGCTTGGTCAGTGTCTGGGATAAATAGAGCAAGCTCTTTGAGAGTATTTTTATGTCAGCAAGAATAGGAACTAACAAAAAATGGCGACTCTACTGGGGACTTCTATCAAGGAATGAGTGAAAGGTTAGTCTGAAGTTAATATTTCATATATATAGATTCCTTGAAGTCTAGTTTTTGAAATCACAAGTTGTGTTATGCACTTTATTGAATCATATCCTCTAATATCATTGTCAAAGTGAATTTTCATTATTTTATTCCCAAAGGTTTTTGGGTGGCGACTCCGAGTTATTGGTTATAGTGTTTCTAAGGGGAACATTAGCATATCAAGTGTGTGAGATTTCATTTTGGACAAAATGAGGAATGCAAAAGCAAACACAAATAATCACTCTCAAGCAACATTTGAGAGTGATATTTCTAAAAATTCTAGAAGGAACCATTCTAGGAAGGGAGAATCTTATAGCAACACCTCTTGGAAGCCTAGATTTGTAGGCCCCAATCAGTCCTTAGGTACTATTCCTGAGAAAGAAATTAATGAGCCTTTGAATCCTGAGTCTGACACAACTAGATATTTTGAGGATATATTTAACCATAGACCAAAGAATTTATATCAAGAAAAGGGGGAAACATCCTCTTATTTCAATAATATCCCTTATGAACATGTTGAAGACCAAAAGGGAGATAATCTGATGAATATATATGATTCTTCCAGTTCTAATATTGAAGGAGTCCTCAGAGATAATGACCTTTTGAAGAGAGAATTAGATGAACTCTTGCTTATCAAACATAAGAATGATCAGGCTAGAGAGGAAAAAATTATAAATGCCATCACTGAAAGAGAAAATTTGAAGAAGCAAGTTGCTCAACTAAAATTGGCAGCTTAGGGTGCAAATGAGGGATTTTGCGGTTTGAATAAAGAAATTTTTGGAGATGTAGACACCCTAAGAAAAGAATGCCAAGAAAGAGAACACTTTCTTAAGAAAAATGATTCCAATGATACTGGCCCTGTTGTGAGGCAAGTCATTAATTATGAAATTCAAAAGCCTCCTAAGTCTCAAATATCTACACAAAATGTATCAACAACTAATGTTAGACAAACAAAGATTGATAAGGGAAAACAAAATCTCATTGGCATTAAATTTTCTGAGCCTAAGGTTGAAGAGGGTATGTTTCAGGATATGTTCTCAATTGATATGGAGTTGGAAAGGTCTAGAAAGGCCAAAGATGATATTGCAAAATAGCTGGAAAGGGCAGAATTAGAAGCTGCTACTGTAGAGATGAAAAGGAAGATTTCTTTCTTAAGTTCTCCAATTTATACCAATTTAACAAATGTCACTCAAAGCATACCTACAAATACCTCTAATATTTAGAATACTAGTGGTAATACAAATACCTAGACATATGGTACAGCTCAAGGATTTGCATCACAACTAGAGGGAGTGGATTGAACAATACTGGTGGTCAACACAATGTAAACATTGGTAATAGTGGCCAAAATATTGGTACTAATTTTCAGAGAAGACCTATTCATTTAGAGAGATATAGGAAATTGTTTTTTGATGGTATCCCTAGCCAAAAAAACCCTATTCCTAATGAGGTCAGAGATAAGATTCCCAAATTCAGTGGGGATAATGCCATAACTAGTGAAGAGCATCAAACAGTCTTTTCAGATACAATGAATGATTATGAGATTGGAGATGAAGATTCTACGATGAAATTGTTTGTGCAATCACTAATTGAGGATGCAAGAGACTGGTACCGAGGTTTTCCTAATCATAGTGTCTATTCTTGGGATGAATTTGTTAGAAGTTTCAAAGAATAGTATGGTGATAAAATAAATTCTGGTTTTATGTTGAATGAGTTCAACAGTTTGAAATTTTTTTCTAATGAAGGCATTGCCGAGTTTAATGAAAGATTTCAAAAGGCCATGTATAAGTTGTTCCAAGTATTGATACTGGATGAAAATGTATGCGTTACCACCTACTGTAATGCTTTAGATGGGAATAATTCTTATCTTCTCATAGATAAAGATCCTCAAACCATGAGAGAAGCATATAATTTGGCCATAAACATAGAAAGAAATAGAAGAGCTTCTAGAAAGCTTGGCAAACGGGATGACAGTAGACTCTGGAAAGAGTCAAAAATACAATCAAATAAGAATCCCAATGAAGAAGATAAAATGGATACATTGGTAAGTGTGGTGAAAGATCTTGCTGCTAAGGTAGGAAAGAATGAAAAAGGATTTAAAAATAATAGGCCACAATATGAAAGGCAAGATAAGCCTTACTGACTGCAAGATTTTCCTTATAAAACTTAGTGAAAGGATAGAAAACCTGTGTTAGAAGAACATACTGATCCTAAGAACAAAGACATCCCTGATCCATTAAAAAAATAATGCACATAATGTGGAAAACACTCCTTGGTGCATGGCCTGTAATATGCCTCATTCCCCTTATCAATGTGCAGTAGCTCAGGGTATGGTGGAGAAAAGTGAAAACATTGGAACACAAGAAAGCCATAGTTAGAAAAAACCTGCAATAAATATGTGTGCACTTAACATTGAAGATGAAAATGGTAGCTCAGAGGAAGAGCCACAATAAAACATGCCAATCACAGTAAATAATACAAGCACTAAGTTAGAACATTTCCAATTTGGAATGCCTAATGATGAGGAGATAAGATTTCTAACTATTGTTGTTGTGACACAGGTAAGAAGTTCATATCAGCTTAGGAATAGAAAGGTTGATCAAAGTGGGGAACAACCTAATTCACCTATTATCACAGAAGTCATAAGTGAGGAGTCTACACAAGGTGAGCTAAAGGACACTCTGGTTAAAGAAAATAAAGCTACCCCTACTCATGAACAAAAGGCAAGACAATTAAAGGAGAGTAAAGGTAAAATATCTTCTGACAATGTCATGAGTTTCCCATCTTTTAACATGAAGCAAGTCTTATCTCAGATGAAAGTCTTTGTCCCTTTGCTTGAGATGTTTAAAATCAAAGAGCATCGAGAAGTAGCCTTTTCATTGTTATCTGATTTGCCTATTATGCATGATAATACTGACTTGAATGATGAATTGAAAGGCGAGCAAGAATAAAAATATGGAATCCCAATCTATCTAGGAAATATAATTATCCAAGAGTCAGATCAGATTGATCCTTTTTATGTAACACTGCTCACAAATAGTATGCTACTAAAAAATTGTATGATGGATTCAGGGGTTGCTGCTAATGTGATGACTTACACTGTCATGAAGCAATTGGGTCTAAAGGTGGACACTGCTTATGGTAAATGTTATGCCATGGACAATAGGGAAGTACATGTAGTAGGAACTTTGCAAGGATTAGAGGTAAAACTTGCTGCATACTCTGAGGTCAATTTTAAAATAGATGTTGTGGTTGTGGATTCACCACCCCATTATGGCATGCTTTTATCAAGAAAATGTGCTATAGCCATTGGAGGACATGTACAATTGGATTTGTCTTTTGCTACTATTTCTGTAAATGGAAAAGAAACAAAACTATTAAGGGAGCCCAGATCTCCTGTTTATGTTGAAAAATTTGAACTAGACATGCTAAATTTCTTTGTGGATGTAGATATGCATAATTTCAAGGTTGAAAAGATTCAACCATAATTGAAAAACATAGATCCCATAATAGAAGAATTAGAATTGCAATAGTATAGACTGTGGAAAATGTATTTTGATGGAGCATGCTCTAAAGAAGGGTCAGGAGCTACTGTACTATTTGTTTCTCCATTAGGTATTACTTTCAAATACTCATTTCTGCTATCATTTCAATGTACAAACAATACAGCTGAGTATGAGGCATTGTTACTGAGATTAGAAATAGCAATCAAGCATGGCATTAAGTTATTAAGAGTTTTTGGTGATTCAGAGCTAGCTATTTCCCAAATTAGATCAAGATATGTTGCTAAAAATGATAGGCTGAAACAATATAAGCATGCTATATGGGATAGCATTGAATTTTTTGATGCATTTTCCATCAATTAGATAGAGAGATCTAAGAACATCATGGCAGATTTTTTGGCCAATGTGGCCTTGAAAAATGATGATCTAATGTTAGCAAGAATATCTATTGTGGAAACCAAAACCAAACCTACCATCCTGATAATGTATATAATTGACAAGTTTTGGAAAGTGATGAGGATATCCTTAATTTCATTCAATGTGTGGATAATTATGAAGGGCAAGTAATTGATTGTAATAATTTGATAGAGATTATTGATGGAAAAGAAACCATATTTGGCAATGAAATTATGTAGTTACAGACAAATGAAATCCCTAAAGGACTAACTCAATTGGAGGGATTGTTTATTGACAATGATAGTCATATGTGCTGAAAATCTACAGCCAAGTTGGATGAATTTGAGGAGGTAAAATTGGGATCAGAGTGTGATCCTAGGATTGTATATATTGGAAAGAAATTGGCTCCCCATGTGAGGACAAATTTGATTAGCTTGCTAAAAAGATTCAAGCATGTTTTTGCTTGGTCTTATGAAGACCTTAAGGCCTATAAGGAAGATCTCTTTCAACATGAAATCCCATTAAAAGATGATATTAAGCCTTTTAGACAAAAACAAAGGCTAATCAATCCTTTGTTGGCCCCCAAAATGCAGCAAGAATTGACAAAGCTCAGGGAGGATGGGATAATAAAACCAATCAGACATTCTTCTTGGGTGTCTAATTTAGTCCCAGTCAGAAAGGAAAATGGAGACATCAGGCTATGTGTTGATTTTAGGAACCTTAATGTAGCTTCATTAAAAGATAATTATTCTTTGCCAAACATGGAGGCAATGCTACAAAGAGTGATTGGTTGTGATCTTTTATCTATGATTGATGATTTTTCTGGTTATAACCAGGTGCTGGTTCAAGAATCTAAACAATTCAAGACAAATTTTACCACCCCATGGGGTACATATGTCTATGTGAGAATGCCATTTGGCCTGAGAAATGTAGGAGCTACTTTCCAAAGAGCCATGGATGTGGATTTTAAGGAGTTTGTAAATATAATTATGGTGGTGTATCAAGATGATCTAATTGCATATTCCCAAAAGGATGAGGATCATTGTAAGCACTTGGAAAATATTTTTACTAAAGCCTTGGAGTATGGGATTTCTTTAAATCCAAAGAAGTGTCATTTTGCTGTGACAAAAGGTAAATTATTGGGACATATAGTGTCCAAAGAAGGTGTTAGGATTGATCCTGAAAGGGTAGAAGCCATTAACAAGCTCTTGCCCCCCAAAAATATCAAAGGTGTGCAGTATTTCCTAGGGAAAGTAAATTTTGTGAGAAGGTTCATTGAAAACTTTGCTGAGATAGTAAAGCCTATTGTTAAATTGCTAAAGAAATATGTTAAGTTTGAATGGGGTAAGGATGCTCAGGTAGCTTTTGATGAGATAAAAATAGCTATTCAGCAAGCACATGTAACAAGATCTCCAGATTATGAAAATACTTTTTCTATATTTTCTTTTGCTTCATTCCATACAATTGCTGCAATACTTTTGTAGAAAGATGATGAAGGTTTTGATCATCTCATAGCATTTTTTAGTAAGTCTCTGCAAGCAGCAGAACTTAATTATGAGATAATGGAGAAAAAAGCATATGCATTGGTCAAAGTAGTCAAGGTTTTTAGACCTTATCTAGTTTGTGCAAAGATAATTGCTTATGTGCCACATGCTACAGTGAAAGATATATTGTCTCAGTCTGAAGTTACTAGAAAAAGGTGTAAATGGATCAACAAGATCCAAGAATTTAATTTGGAAATCCAAGTTACCAAATTGGTAAGGGGATTGGGTTTGACCAAGATAATGAATGATACAATCATGGAGTTGGCCCAAGTCAATGATGTATAGTTTGTAAACATGAATTTGACTAGTATAGAGTTGCAGCCATGGTATACTGATGTAGTGTTTTTTCAAAAAAATGGTAAATGTCCAGAACATATGTCAGATAATAAAAAAAGGACTATGAAGTTGCAGGCTCAAAGGTATGTATTGACATGAGGTGATTTATTTTTGAAGAATAGGGATGGAATTTTGTTGCTTTGTCTGGATAAATCACAATCTGAAATAGTTTTGAGTGAAATACATAGTGGTGTATGTGGGGGGCATTATTCTGCCAAGACCACAACTCATAAAATAATCAGAGCTGGATATTAGTGGCCATGTCTTTTCAAAGATACTCAGATGTTTGTACAGAGGTGTGAACCTTGCCAAAGGTTTTCTTCTAAGATGAAATTTTCAAGAGCTTTGCCTTTAAATCCTATGACTGTTGAGGCACCTTTACTCAATGGGGTCTAGATTTTATTGGTGAATTTATAGAAAAATCTAGTGGAGGCCATAGTTGGATTCTTGTGGCTACAAAATATTTCATAAAATGGATAGAGGAAATTCCATCAAAAAGGGCTTCTAGTAAGGTAGTAATGGATTTCTTGATGCATAACATTCTGAAAAAATTTGGTGTGCCCACTAAGTTAATCATGGACAATGCCATGTGTTTTAGGTCTAAGGAGTTTAAGGATTTCTGTGAAGACTATGACATTAATGTATCTTATTCCTCACCTTATCATCCTCAAGAAAATGGACAAGATGAGTCTAGCAACCAAAGAGTTATGAAAATCATTGAGGATTTTGGAGAAACATAAAAAGTCCTGGCATTCAAAACTGAAGTTAGCCCTTTGGGCTGACAGGGTAACAGTGAAAAGAGCAATAGGAGTGTCCCCTTTTGAAATGGTTTATGGAACTCATACAAGATTGCCTTTAAATAATTTATTACCTGTGTACAAATTTCTACAAGAAGAGGAGTTTGAAGAACAAGAACCCAAGATGGAGAGGATGGATCAATTGATAGAACTAGAAGAGATAAGAGCAGAGGCTCACAAAAGAAACATGAAACTCCAACAACAGTCCAAGTATCTGTTTGATAAAAGAGCAACTGAAAGAAAATTTTAGATAAATGATATGGTGTTGCAATATAATGCTAGAAAAGAGGAGAAGGGGAAACATGGTAAATTTGAATCATTATGGATGGGCCCATTTGTAATCTAGGAGTTTCATGGCCAAGATGCTTATTTTTTAGAAGACCCTAATGGTGAGATACAGGAATTGCCAGTGCATGGAAAATTCCTAAAACATTATTTCTTGTAAATTTCTTGTTTCCATGCACAATAGATTAGATTTCCCTACTTTAGTGTAGTTTTTTTGTGTGCATGTACAATTTTGTTTTGGTTTGTGGTCCATTTCCTAGAGTTTTGGCTTCTACTGTCAATTTTGAAATTAACTTTCCCCAGTCAGAGCCATTGTTAGCACTGTCTATTAAAATATTTCAAATCCCAAGATTTGGTAAATTTTCCCTCATCTTTTGATTCAAAATCCATGTCTTTTCATGTCAAAAAGTCAATTTTGTGATTAATTCTTCAAATTGAATTGTTCTAAGCTTTAGTTGCACACCCGCGCTGATCTTTTAAAATGTCTTCATAAGAAAGCAAGTGAGTGATGAGTTATTTTTGGAATGAATCACGCAGTCGTGGTCATATCTTGTTAAGTCAAGTTGGGTGTGCAAGTGAGTGACTTGGTCATTAATTTGTGTTAATCATGTAGTTGTGATGTAATTTTGAAGTCGGGTTATTAGTGTGCGACTGAGTGAGTTGGAAGTATTTTGTATGTCACTCACTCGTGAGGGATCAAGTTCTATGATAAAAGGTTCAGTGAGTCAGCGATGAGTTAAGTCTTTATGTATCGCACAACCATGGTGGTCTTAGGTCTTTAACTCTTTGATTCGTGACAGAGCGAGTGATGTAAGAGAAGTCTAGCCACTCACTCAGAATAAGTTATTATATATATCATTTGAACCCGCGAGTGCGTGAGGAAGTCATATTTTTAGTACCGCTCACTCACACAAGTCTTAACTATTGTGTTTTTTGTAGTGTGAGTACATGATACAGTATGTTGTGTTCATCAGATGGTTTTTGTCACTCATTCACACAAGAAGTATTCAGTGTTTTTGAAAGTGCACGACTAATTGATCAATTTTTTTCTCTCTCACTTGACAATGACTCACTGTTTCAAATGATAAGCTTGCGAGTGTACAATGAAATAAAGAAAAGGCTGTCATCCACCCACCCATGAATAAATTCAAGTGAAAAGATACTAGCAGGTGTGCGATTAATAAAAACATGTTGGCCACCGCTCACTCGCAGATAATGCGTTGGTTAAGATTTCAAGCTTGCGAATGCACGATGAAGAAAATTGAAAGTTGTCACGGCTCAGTCTTCCGTGAAGAAAACTAACTCAAAAGGGATCAATGAGTGAGCGACTAATATATTGTGAAGATTTGGTGAAGGAACTCACTCAGTCACGAAGGATTCATTCATAAAGAAATCTCAACAGCGAGTATGCGACTATGATAAAAAGAGGTCGTCGCTCACTCATTAATGCTTATGAGTTGAAATATTTTGCAGTGCGAGTGAGCGATCAAGTAAAATGCATAATGAAAATGGTTACTGCTCACTCGCTTAGGTATAAGTGCAAAGCATAAAGAGGCTGTGAGTGTGTGAAAACCAAATGATGAATTTTTCAGTTAGGTCATCGCCTAGTCATGGAGCATATGAACCAAAATAAAAATAGATCGTGAGCGTGCGATTGCTTAAAATGAAAGGTCTTATCACTCACTCGCAAGGACAATTTTGAATATAAGAAAGGTACAGTGGGTTGGCGATAGGTTGACAGGTGGCTCATTTCAGGCTTATGAAGGCAAAAAAGAGAAAAGTGAGTACTCTTTTCCAGCAGGGATCAAACAGTGTGAATTAATGACAACATTAGTTACAAAGAGATGATTGCATGACACTGCAAGTGTGAGAATCTGGCATTCAAGTGGACAAGATGCCAATTTAATGGCTATAAAGATGAATGATTGAGATTGATTCTGTACAAATCCCATTTGCGCTTTGAAGATTTTTGCTGTGAAATCAACAGAGCTTGTTTTTCTGAGAGTGAAATTTGAAAAGGAAAGATGAGTCAAGCTACTACTAGTGCTGCCTCACAAGGGTCTGAAAAGAAGAAAGTTGAAGCAAATAAATACATAGAGGAATTTTTTGATTTGCTACTTGGGACATCAAATGTAAATAGTGCTAACTGGGATGAATGGAAAGATAGATGGTGTCAATGCAGAAACCCAATCACTCCAAACTTCTCTGGTAATACTCTGTTCCATTATTTTTGGAATAATAGGATTAAACTAGTGCCTATTTGCAATCCCTGGGAGTTAAATATGGAAAATTTGATTGTGTCTTACATATATGTGGATCTAGGGTTAATTAGGGAACTTGCTAAGAATTATTTCCCAATAGCTAGAGTAACCAGAAAGAAAAACAAAGAGACCTTAGTATCCATCGATAGGAGATCAGTAGAAGAGGTCTTTGGGATCACTGGTGCATTATGCACAGAGATTGATTTGGAAAAAATTCAGGCAGATTACAAGAAAAGGGAGAAATTAATGAAAAAGTTTGATATGCCCAGATATATGCCCAGGGTGGAGAGGAATTTAGTGAAAGTCCTAGATAACCTCAAACCACCTTTTGATTTATCCCTCTTTCACCATTATATAAAATTCATAGTATATGGCCTAACTAGAGTATTAGGTTTTGATGGAGATTCAATAGTACCCCAGGATGTGCTCATGATGGCCATGAATATCCAGCACCAGGAGGTGAGCACCGATTATGATTATGTGGGATACATAGTTGAAGCTATACATGCTGCATTGGTAGAAATACAGTCGGATGCCCCTATACCAACTTTTAAGCATTATTCTCATTTAATATGTATGATTCTATATTTTAATGGGAGTCCATGGACAAAGAGCTTGAATTGTTCATTTTAGAATATGGTGTCAATGCACCAATCCAAAGGTGGACACAGGTATGGGAAAGTTCATCAGTGAATTCATCTTTTGTATGCTTTTGTAATTGGATTGTGGATCCAATTTTTGACTTACTAGGAACTGATAGGTAGAGATTTCCAAATGAGGTCAGAAGAGTCTTAAGACCTTGGAAATTTGTTCCAAATTGGCCATTTACTCACAACTGGGGTAATTTTTTCTTCTTTGATCGTATTACTGTCATAAGAGTGTATGGTTGTACACAACCACCTCACATTCTCTCTAAGTTTGTACCTCTTAGGGTTGCTTTATTAGAGTTTGTTTGGCAGATTACTTGGGTTGACAAAGAGTTTTTAGAAGAGCATTAAAAGGGTACTTTTGTCCCTAGGTTATGGGTTGGTTTTGATTTCTCTATTGGGAAGAGAGTTGTTGATCTAATCAACAATTTCCTAAAGAAATATAGAATGTCTCCAGCAATTGCTAGGTTCTATGATCCATAATAGTTTGTAAAAATAGCTCTAAAATCTATGAACCCTTGGAAAAAAATTAAAGATCATGAGCCACTGGATGATGAAGACATTGTGAGAAATAAACTGGATAGGCATGAAGTCTAGGAAAGAAGGAAGTGGAATAACCTTCTCAGGGCAGAAGATGACTGGAAAGAATCAGACAAGACTTTTTTTGGGTTTTTATTTGACCTCCCATATCTACAGAGAATGGAGGAGATGCTCAAGTCTTATGATAAATTAATGGCACACGTACCACAATTCAGTGCCGAAGATGCACAATCCCAAGGATCCCCAATTCCTGTTGCACTGCATGAATAGGAACATCAAGAACAACAATAGGAACATTAAAAACAAAAAGAAGAACTTAACCAAGAAGAAAAAGAGGTGGGTGAAGAAGCTACCTCCGCCAGATAGCCACCCAAGAAACAACAAAAAACAAAACACAAGAGGGGGTAGGACATGAAGAAAATGGCCAAGGCTATTATAATAGAACATTGAAAATATTTTAGGAAGCTAAAAAGGCAAATGCAAATGGAGCCCAAGCTGAAGGATAAGGAGATAATCAAATGGTATTGTTCGGAGAAGTTGATGAGAGAGTAATGATGGCAAGTGAATTCATGAAAGATGATGAATTCATAAAATCTGAAGAATTCAAGAGCTTCTTAATCAAAATGAAGCAGAAGGATTTAAGGCAAAACCTGATCACATGAGAAGGTCAGGAAGATAAAAATGAAGAAGAGTGAACTGATTACTGTGGATCAAGCAAGACTATTGGTGCAGAATAGTGGGGTACTGTTAATTCTAGATTGGGAATTACAGTCCACTTTTATCATTGACTAGATCAGGAGGCAAGAAGACCCCTTAATGAAAATAGAGTTTGAAATTGATGAGTTATTGAAAGGATCAGTGTTTGATCCTAAATCCATGACTCTAGCTAGTTGGTCATTGGCCCCTACTACGCAAAAGCCTCTAGTCATGACCATAAGAGAGGAAAAGAGAGCAGACAAGATGATTTGGAATCTGCAAAACACCACTGCCACTGAGATAGTTCAGTTGATGACCTAAGTATTCTTCATGATCCTAGCAAAGGTTGATGATTTTTCTAAAAGGTATGAAACAACTTTTGGCCAGATGATGGCATTGGCAAAGAAGCATGAGGAAACTGTGATTCACAATGACAACCTAGAGGAGCAAATTACAAAATTGAAGGAGGAATTAGTGGAGAGTAAGAGAGAGAAAAATCCAGCCCCTCAGGAAATATCAAGAATTGAAACAGATGCTGCCACAGAGGCAAAAGAAGATTCATCAATGGTAGAAGGCTAGTCCAAGGAATTGTCACAGGGACAAAGCATAAATACCATGTCTATCATATTGCCCATACTTCAACATCAAATTTATGTTTTGAAGCAGAAGACTGCTATAATACACACACTGTATGGCTCACTACAAGAAGCATCAAGGATAGCTGCTGAAGCTATGACATTCTTGGAGCCCACATTCAAGATCTAGTTAGGAAGAGACAGGATAATGGATAAACTAAAGACAACCATGCTATACAGTGATGATTTTCCTAATAAAATTATAGAGACCATTGACATGATCAATGAGGTGAATAATAAATATGGCTTCTTCAATGGCAAGGCTGAATTAATTTATAAAAAATTGTAGTTATTTGGTGACTAGTGCAACCCATTAATCCCAAAAATCTATGATGAAGTTGGTACTTTGAAGCCACAATCAAATTGGACAGCTGAGTTTGATGGGATATTTAAAGATGAAGAGATGAAGCAACATCTGGAGAAAGATAATGAGGCAAAATATTGCAATGAATTGATTGACAAACTCTTCAAGGTTGAAAGAGATATGGCCAAATTTGTTTATGAGGCTAGAAACACCATTGATGCCAGGTGGAAAGAAGCTGTTGCTAAGCTGGAGCAAGAAAAGACCTTTGATTGGCCCACCAGAAAGGAGGTGAACAGGAGGGAAGAAAAACTAAAAGGATAAGGAGGATACTGTAGAACTACAACAACAAACCTTGTTCAGACTTCGCCAACTTTTGCCACCTATTTTTCTGTTATAACTTTTGTTTTTATATTAGTTGCAAAATTTGTTGTAAAATATTTTGTAAATCTTTCCCATGTAGTCTGTAGCTTGTTGCATCCTTAGTTATAAAAGGATTCCAAGACTACTGGGAAGAATATAGCCATTTTTCATTTGAAAGTACAAGTTTAAATGTACAAACTTTGGTTTAAGACCAATATATTTTTTCAGTAGGGTTTTGAAATTATTGTTGAATGTAATAGCAATTCTAATTATGAATATAAATGAAATCCATCAATAGTTTCTGAAACATATGATGAGTATTTTGTCTTCATTATGCTCTTCTGAATTTTATTTAAATTGAATGCACAAGGAATATACATATGTTAGGGAGATTTTGAAATAGTTTTAGGGTTCTTTCAAGGAAAGATTAAAGTTTCCTTAGGGTTGTTTCAGTGAGATTTAGGGTTGATAATTAATTTGATGAATTAATTTGTTATATGTGTGAGGATAAATATATAAGGTATATCTATGTTTATGCTAGATTCTGTAGTTGTCTTAAATTCCTGTTCATGAGAAAATTGGTTAAAGTTATTCAGAAGTGACTCCATACCCTAGAATTAAGCACTGGTATATTTTCCACCGAATTAGGTGACTATCACTATTAAAATTGATCTTTACCTTTATGTTTGATTTGTCCAATAAATGTTACAGTGGTCAATCCCTATAATTCCATTCATATTCTACTGGAATAATTTAATGATTTGATTATTCTGAGTTGGAAGGGTAGTCCTGCCCGAGTTTATGGAGCTCAAATTGTAGAGGATTTAAAAACCCTATTTATTTCATTCTGTATCTTGCTTAGTCAGTGTTTGGGATAAATAGAGAAAGCTCTTTGAGAGTATTTTTATGTCAGAAAGAATGGGAAATAACACCCAACATGGTCAAGATCTATCTTTTAAGAAATTAAGTCAGAGTGACGCATGTCTTTGGAGTGACGTTGGCCCTATCACAATCAATATGGTGGAGATTAAAGCATGGACAGATCTATTAGTCGACTTAATCGCTTATGTCTAAGATGCACAAGATCTATCAATTAAGCCATTAAGTGGTGTTGACATGTGGCAGTTGGTGGACCTGGGTATTTTGAACAACCGTTGATTAAAGTGCTGACAATCTTATTTTGATCCAATGGATGACTTAATGGCTTATCCTAAAGATGTGCAAGATTTAGCGTCTAAGCCATTAAGCGGTGATGACACGTGTCTAGATGGTGAAGTGTATTCCATTAAAGGTGAAGCTAACTGCAGATTAAAAGGTGGAAAATTTGAAGAAGATCTAATGGCTCGCTTAATGGCTTAAAGGAAAAGTGAACGAGATCTATCATTTAAGAAATTAATCCATGACGCCACGTGTCCTAGTGGGTCTGGCTGAGGTCGTAAAAGAAGAACTAAAGGTAGAGCATATACAAAAATGTCTGACGGTCAGCTTAATCGATTACAGGAAAATTAATCGGCATCTAATGGATAAGCGATTAAGCTGAGGTGACGCGTGGAAGGAGTGGGCCCTATCCAGCGCAGAAATGGGTTAAGGTGCAAGTTTGAAGAGATCAAATGACTCACTTAATGAATTAAAGAAAAGATACATGAGATCTAGTGATTAAGCCGTTAAGACTTGGTGACGCGTGTCCAAGTTGATGACGTTGTAGCCGTAGTCAGTAAACTAGAGGTGAAATAACTTGCAGCCAAGTTAAGATGAATCTGGCGATTGACTTGATCACTTAAGGAGAAAGTGAACGAGATCTAGCGTTTAAGCGATCAAGTTGTGTTGACACATGTCCTAGATGGATAGTTGTTTCCAGGAAGAGATGAGAGCCATTAGATGAAGGAGACATTTTTGAAGATCTACGGTCCAGATTCAAATTTCTAATCATTAGTGAACCATTAAGCCGCGAAGTTTTGAACCAGGTGAATTGATTGCAGAACCTGTGGCCACTTCAGTTCAATTTAATGTGAAAGACTAATTTGATTGAGGCCATATAATTCATTTCTTAAAATTGAAGCTGCCATAATTCATCAAAATCATTCAAGTGAATATCAGAATTGTAGTGACATTGAGATATTTGCGACAAATTACAGAACGGGTAACTCTCCTGTGATACAGTAGAAATTAATTCTTTTAGTGAAATTTGAAATTTGAAAAGGTCTCAGAATTCTTGTTTAAATCTGAATATCATTCTCGTAAAAAGCCCTAGATTCAGAAAATGGCCCCTAGGATTGAATTCTCTTGCAAGGTGTAATATAAAGATAGAAATGTGAGAGACGACCTTCTACAACAGTTGAGTGGCTCCACAGGTGATACTACCAAAATTAAGAGAATAGTTCCATCACATCCCTATTTTAGAGTCAGAGATAATGAAGGTTTCATAATTGACATGCTCAGGAAAAGAATGAAATGCCTGGCACTAGACCACCAATTCAATTTCCTAAACGACATCATAAGGAATGTGTTTGATTTAAATGACCAAGAAGTCCGGAAAGAAAAATGGTTGGTGTATAAAAAATCTTTGGATTTTATTCACAATTTTGACAGATCTTATGATCCTTTGAAACTATTTTTGCCCTGGGCTAAGAAGATTGAGTCTCTAATGACAATGTTTGAAGATATAATGCAGAATCTTAACTAGAAGAAGAATAAAGTGATGGAGATTGAGATAGAAAGCTAAGGCTATTCTGAGTAAAATTACATAGGGAAGGGTAATCGCACCTAGAAATTATGTGGTCTATAAATGGAGAGGGTACAATACAATCATGCACAAGATTGACAAGACTTATGATGAAAAGGGGAAGAGGCCAACCGATGCTAGTGCTTAACCAATTACATCTCCAAAGAGGTAGAAAATATGAGGAAAAGAACAATTGAGTGATGTATAGTCCCCTTCTTAGTCCCCTCTGCAGATGGATGACCAAGCTATTGCTAAGCAATTGGTCCAAATGGGAGATATATGGCAGGTTTTTGTCACATCCCAGGAGCTACAAGAGGGAGTGCTAGAGGCACCCAATCATGCAACTATGGATCTTATAGTAGCAGAGTTTGCAGGAAAGGAGATGGACCTTATAACCAAACATGGCAGTGAAGAATTTCTATCTGATGATAATTTTATTAAGGCCAGAGCCTTTATTCAATTCCTATGGAGAGCCCATATTGATGAGTTTAAGGATAAGTGTCACAAATTGCGAGAAGCTCAACCTAACTAGAGCAAAGGAGACATTGAAAAGGAAGTCAAACAAGAATTGATGACCAATTTTGACAAGAAAACCTCTGAAGAGGGCAGGGAGTTAGTGAAGAAAAAGGGAGTCCTTATCTTACCCCAGTGAGATTTTCCTGATGCCATTGTGTTTGATGCTATGAGGAAGGAATCCAAACCATTGCACACTAGCGGGACAACAATTAGTGCCTAGTTCAGTGATGATCATGCAACATTGGCAATATGGTCCTTGAAAAAGAAAGATAAAAGGAGAACCAATGAAGATGACCAGGCTTAGAATACAGGTAGCCTCATAATAAAAAGAGTTTTGGATACTTCAGGGGTAGAAGTAGATAACCTTACTTTGCAAAGTGCTAAATTAAGCTTGAAGGTAGCTGAGAAGCAAGAAGATTCTTGTAAAAGCCCGACACAAAAATATGAAGTTGTCTTGAAGGCTTATAATGATGAGAGTATTAAATCTATCCAAAAGGATGATAGGATTGCATTCCTAGAGGTAAAGAAAACAACTCAAATTGTGCCTCAAAGGAGGATTTCTCAAGATCCCCATCAACCTTTGTCATCAAGTCCCATTATCACTTATCCTCCTTCCCCTGCACCATCAACTTTAACTACATTAGAGGAGGTTGAGCAAAACAAATCCAGACTGATAGTTGAAGGAGAAGAGTTGGAAAGACAAAAGAAAGAGTGGGTTGAGTAGTCTACAACCTTCAGAGAAGCAAAGGCATGGGTTAAACAAAAGTATGCAGATAAGATATACAACACCCTTATGCATTGTACATATGAATTGGTTCCTATTGCCATCTATGCACAAGGAAAGAAAATTGTTAGCATAATGAATGAGTACAATGTAGATAAGGATATTTTAGACCAATTGGTAAATAAATGGAAAGGGAAGAGAGGATAGTTGAAATTATTCCACACCACTTGTAAGAAGGATAAAAATGTTGATATTGTTTTGACTGGCACCCATAAATGTGTGAAATGGCTCATGGCTATGGACATAAGAAGGAGCATTGTCATAAGGAAAGTAGTGGCCCTGAAAAGGGAATATTCAAAGGAAAAATATGAAATGTTCCCAAATCTTTTTAAAAATAATGGAGATATTAAGGATGAAGCATTATGGTATCAAAAAATGAATGAGGCACTAGCAGGAAGAACCAATAGCATAATAACCTTGGCAAGTACACTACTGTTTGTTAAAATAGTTGAGATAGTTGGAAAGGCCAGAGTGTTTTTTTCATTTTGGTCAGATGAGATTAAGAAGTCATTTACCACCTGGAAGGAGATTAACAACAAAAAGGATGAGGTCCTTAGCTTTAATGGGCCAAGTGATGAGGTGTACACTTCTTGGAAAGACAAGTACACAATAGTTGATCTAGGTGAAGGTGACAACATGCAGGTGGATGATGAAGGCCAAAAGATTGGTTGATATAGTTGAAAGTGAAGACCCTACATCACCAACATCAAAGAAAAAAGACTCCAGATAGATCACACTAAACAACTTTGAAGCAATTGCAGGTACAAAGTGGTCAAAAGACAAAAAAATTGTTGAATATCTATTGTAACAAGAGTGGTTGTCACTCTATTAGCTATTTTTTCTTTTTAGTGAGTCATTAATTTTGTCCTTATTCCAATTGATTCAAAGCTTGTTGTAATCCTAATCTATAAAAGGATTCCCAAAATCATTGGAAAGGGATGGAAAATTTGTATTGTAAACCATTTGTAAATTTTTCAGTTAGAAGGGGAAATATAATATAATTTGTACTAGATAGTGTAAGAAGTCAGAAATAAAGTTGAGAGATCTTTTGCAGGTTATTGAAGAGGTTATCTCTGAGTACCTTTTGTATACTAAAATAAGATTTTATGAATTTAATACAAAGATCCAGATTCCAATCTCTCCTGTGTTATGTGTCATGTGAGTTATGAATTTTCTAATTCAATTATCATAGTCTTCTCTGTGTTTATGTACTTATTTGAGAGTTTTGATCTAGGATCAGATTAAATTAGGATCTGAATTATGCATAGACGCATCTGACACATTGCAAGGATTCTATTAGTAGTAGGGGTTTTGGGATGGTTGTATTATGATTTGAAATCTTTGGTGAACATTAATTTCAGTATGCTATATCTAAGTCAGAATAGAGAAAAATGAATAAAGCACTGATTTGAAGCTAATAAGTTTTGTTTTATTTCATATCCAGTTGCACATTGACTGTGTTTTCCTATAAGAAAACATTTAAAATCCATTAAGTCTTCATTTGTATAAGTTTGTTATAATTTCCATATCATGCTCCATTTCAAGGTTGATGTTCAATGGATAATTAGCCAATTATCTAGTATCTCCCGGTCATGTTGAGTCATTGTGAGATTACTGCTTGATAGTGCTAGATTGGATATATCAATAGGTATAACAGGGTATCCCCCCTTGGTGTAGCAGGACCTAAAGAGTAGAAGTATTAAGAGAGTGCTTGTTAGTTGGTCCTTTTCTTGTATGAACAAATATTTTGAGGTTTCTCCTCTATAAAACAACCATAAAGGGAAGAGGTTGTTGTTGTTTCTATTGCAACATAAAAAGAAACCAACAAAATGGAGACTCTACTGGGGAATTGTGTGTTTCATTTGCAATAAGTGAGTAAGGTTTCTCAAGTTGAGCTGGTCTCCTAGCCTACTTACTTGTCACTACTAGTTGGTTGACCATTGTACTACAAAGTTGTGTCTTTGCATGTCCTAGTGACTTGTATTACTCTTGAGAATATATTAGGATAAATTCTTAGAATGTATTGATATTTTTGACCTGTAAAAACTTTACATAACATAAATTTGTTGCTCAAGTTATTGTGTATTTTCCTGGCTTTTTCTTTTGTTGGGTGGGGACTCAAAGAAATCTATGCATAAGTGCTAATTTATTATTATTTGATACACCATTTTATAACTATGAGTTACAAAATACCAGATCCAAGATGAACAATCATCCTGAGAATGAATTGGAAAGTGAGATTCTATCCACTTCCAGAGCTGGGAAATCAGTGAACAAGAATGCTGTTGGAGTTACTCCCCAAGGCTGGAGGTAGAGAAGGAACATAAGAATGGATACTCCCATTCCTACTAATCATAAGGAAGAAAATATGGAAGTTGAACAAGAAGCACAACCAAGATTAGGAATCTATGGGGAGTATTACTCTCAGAGTGAAAGGGTTGATAATGTCCCTAGATATACCAGAAATATGGTTCGTGGTAAGTCTCAAGGACATGAGACAAGGTCTAGATCTAAGAGTAGAGGTGAAGAGAATAGGAATTCTCCAAGTGATCTGATCTCCCCCTTGTCCAAAAGACCAAATTCCCATCACCACATAAGGGAGAGAACCATCTTGGAAGAAAACTTAGAATCTGATATAACCCTTGTGGATTCTAAAGAGATTTTTGAAGAGGTGGGTGAGTTGGAAAGAAAGATCCGAGAGAAAATTTCCTTGAACAAAAAAAGAGAAAAGGAAGAAAGAATCAGACATGCTCAGATTCAATATGACCAGTTGAAAAGGAAACTTAGAGATTTGGAGGCAATGAATGCTGTTGTTATACCTGAGAAACTAAAATATGAACTTGTTGCTCAACAATTGTATGACATACCAAAACCCAAGGACAAAGGTAAAAAAAAGGTAGAAGTTATTGAAATAAAGGAGCTAGTGAACAAAGGGAGTATAGTGGATCCCTTGATTAAGATAGATACTAAATTGGAGAGAGCTAAAAGAGAGGGAAATAATAGCCAGGGAATTAGAGAAGGCTGAGTTGGAAGACTTTTCTCTTGAATTGAAAAGGAAAATTGAATTCCTTAGGAAAACCTCTGGTCCTCATCCTGCTGGTCCTGGTCCTAAAATGTCTCTGAACTTGGAAAAGAGTATACCACCACCTGTTGATTTTGGAAGTGCTACCACTTCAAATTCTCAAGGTAACACTTTATCTCAAAAAAATCCCATCTATACTGAAAGGTACCGACAATTTATTTTCCTTGGCATCCCTGGTTATCCCAATGATATTCCTAAGAAGATTAGGGATAAGCTTCCTAAATTTGCTAGGAATAATTTATAACATGTGAAGAACATCTAAAGCATTTTATGGATATGGTTGATGACTATGAAATTGCACATGATGATGTTATGATGAAATTATTTGTACAATCACTAACTGAGGATGCAAGGGACTGGTTTAGAGGATTGCACCATGAGTGCATTGGGTCCATGGATGCAATGAAGGAATGTTTTAGGGACCAATATGGGGACAAGACTAATGAAGTGTTCATGCTGAACGAGTTCAACAACATAAAGAAGAACCCTAATGAAGAAGTGGTGGAATTCAATATCAGATTCCAAAGGGCTATGCACAAGTTGCTACAAGTAATGAGATTAGATGACAAGGTATGTCTCACTACCTATCTTAATGCTTTTGATGAAAAAATGGGATATCTATTAAGAGATAAGAACCCTAGGAATATTAGGGAAGCATATAAGGTAGGAGTCAACATTAAGACAAATAGAAGAGTTTCTAGGAAAGTAGGCAGGAGAGAAGATTGGAAACACACCAGGTATAATAAAAAAGAATCAGATAAACCCCTAAGTTCAAAACCTAAGGAGGATGATAGCCTTAAATTGATTTTGAATGCTTTGAAAAACCTAAAGCCTAGAAAGAGTAGTCATAATAAGGTTCCAAATAATGATAAGCCTTCCTATGGAAATTACAAAAGATCGCCTAGGATGCAGAACTATCCTTATACTACTAAGTGGAAAGATGGGAAACCTATTATCCCACCAAAGAATGATAAGTCTGATGAAAAAACTCCTAACCCCATGCACAAGACTTCTATAAATATGTGCAATGAAAATCCCTGGTGTGCACCTTGTTAGTCTCCACACAACCCTGAATATTGTGTTACTGCTGCCAGAGTTTCTTCCACTGAGGAAAATGAAGAAGAGGAAGAGGAAGAATATGATGATAATGGTTATGCTATGACTTCCTCACTGTTTAATGATGAAACATGTTATCAGCTTGATGATTCTGATATATAGGATTTGGAAATTGATAATATGAGATGAAATGCTAAAGGATGTGATGAGACCCCTATTTTGAGAAGGCTGTCTGATGAAGAGATAGCTGAGATCACAACTAATATGGTTTCACAAGCAAGGGGTAATTATGTTTTAAGAAACAGAGTAGTTGGAAATGCAGATGGCAAACCTACTGGTATCTTTATCAAGGATACCCCAAGTAGTACCAAAAGCCACAAGAAAAGGAGAAACATGTTGAAGGTACTAATAAGGTTTTAATTAAGAAGGGAAACAAACCTACTGGCCCAAATGTGTATAAAGAAAAGATGAAGACACCAAAGAGTTCTGTACCTCATCCCAAAAAGGAGGACAAACCACATAGGGGAAATGAAGTTAAAATGGATACTCAAGCAGAAGATGTGGATGACACAAATAAAAAATTAGACATTTTTGATATGAAATACACTCCCATGGATATGGGACAACTTTTGTCTGAGATAACTGTTAAAGTGCCTCTATTAGAAATGATGAGGATAGGAGAGTATAAGGAAAAGACTCTAACATGGGTGAAGAGTGTTAGCTCTACCAAAACTATGGGACCAAAACAAAACAAGAAAGTGTCAGACACTAAGGATAAATAATCAAAGGAATCAGATGAACTTGTATCAAAAATTTCTCAAATTTATTTAGATACCAATATTGTTAGCACTACTGTAGAAACTGTTCATCCCTTTTTCCTAACATTGTTAATAAATGGAAAAATGTTGAAGAACTGCATGATTGACTCTAGGGCATCCAACACTATTATTTCTGCTAAAGTCATGAGGTTTATGTGACTAAAGGTAGACACTCCATATGGGAGATTCCAAGCTATGGATTCCAGAGAAGTGCCTATCATAGGCACTATTAAGGCTTTGCCTTACAAATTGGTAGCTTTCCCTGATAAAGTACTAACTATGAGTGTATTGGTTGTAGACATTCCCCTCCAATATGGAATGTTATTGTCAAGAAAATGGAGTGCATCTATGGGGGGAAGCATTCAATGTGATTTATCATTTTCCACTTTCAACATAAATGGTGAAAAAATCAAAGTATCAAGGGAAACCAAAACTCCTCATATGATTGGGGAACAAGATGATAATAACATGAATTGTTTCTTGGATACTGAAATGAGGTCGTTTCAAGTATAGGAAAGTCAAGCTTTAAAAGGATCACAACTTGCATTGTTTTCAGAAGGTGTAAGTAACTTATTTGAACAAACTAATTTATGGATAATGTATTTTGATGGTGCTATTTCTAAGGAGGGGGCAGGTGTTGGAGTTTTTTCTATATCTCCCTCTAGAAAAACCTTCAAATTTTCATTTTCTCTATTGTTTAATTGTACAAATAATATGGCAGAATATGAGGCTCTATTGATAGGTTTGAGACTAGCTACAAGGCATGACATCAAATGCATCAGAGTTATTGGAAACTTTGAGCTAGTGGTGCCTCAGATTAAATCTAAATATGCATCAAAGAACCATAGATTGAAGCAGTACCGAAATGTAGTATGGGATGAGATAGAAAGTTTAGATGCATTTGGTATTGATTGGATGGATATAAGCCAAAATAGAATGGTAGATCTGTTAGCTAGCATTTCTTTAAGGCTAGAAGACATTACCTTTGCTGGAATTTATGGGATAGAAGTTCAAACCAGGCCTTCAATACCTAACAATGTGGATAGCTGGAAAGTGTTTGATGATGATGTAGATATTCTTATGTTCTTGTATTGTGAGGCAGGTCTTGACAACAAAGAGATAGATTTCACAAAGTATGTGAAAAACATTGATGGAAAGGATACTGTCTTAGGAAAGGAAATATTGCATCTGATGTCAAATAAAGTCCCAAAAGGACTATTTGTTTTGGAGAGGGCCTTTGATAGTAAGGACATACCATACTCTATTACATGTGTAAATAGATATGAATATTTGGAGGAAGTTAATGTGGGAACAGAAGAAGTTCCTAAGAACTTATTTATTGGTAAGAAAATGTCACCCAAGGTAAAGAAGGATCTGACTAATCTTTTAAGGAAATACAAAAAGGTCTTTTCTTGGACATATGATGACCTAAAAACATTTAATGAGGAAATATTTCAACATAAAATTCCATTGAAAGAGTATGGCAAGCCCTTTAGGAAAAATAAAAGACCCATAAATCCCACCCTTAGGCCTAAGATGGAATAGGAATTGAAAAATATGAAAGATGCTAGGATAATCAAGCCCATTATGCATTTTTCATGGAATTCTAATGTGGTCCCTATTAGAAAGAAGAATGGGGATATCAAGCTGTGTGTGGATTTCAGAAACTTGAACATATCTTCCTTAAAGGACAACTATGCTCTCCCCAACATGGAGAATATGCTACAGAGAGTCACTGGATGTGAACTTATGTCCATCATGGATGGATTCTCTGGGTATAACCAGATTATAGTCAAAGAATCAGAGCAGTTTAAGATTGTGTTCACCACGCCATGGGGAACATATGTGTATGTGAGGATGCCTTTTGGTTTGATGAATGCTGGGGCTATGTTTCATAGGGCCATGGATGTTTCATTTTTAGACTTCCTGCAAAAATTTCTTGAGTTCTATTAGGATGATCTCATAGCCTATTCAAAGAAGGAAGAGCAACATTGTGAGCATTTGGAAAAGATTTTTGAAAGAGCCTTAGAATTTGGGATTTCTCTCAATCGCAAGAAATGCATCTTTGGGGTGACAGAAGGTAAGTTATTGGGTCAAATTATTTCAAAAGAAGGGGTTATAATTGACCCAGATAGGGTAGCTACTATTGAAAGAGTGCCCATCCCAAGAAATGTCAAGGGAATTCAGTCATTCTTCAGACAGGTAAATTTTCTCAGAAGATTTGTCACTAACTTTGCTGAGAAAAGTAGACCAATTTCAAAGATGTTAAAGAAGGATGCTAAAATGGAATGGGATGGGGAGGCCACCAAGTCTTTTCAAGAGATTAAGAAAGATATTAAGGATTCCCCTATCTTGAGAACTCCTGATTATTCAAAGCCCATGAATATTTTTTCATTTGCATCTTGTCACACTATTGTTGCTGTGTTGTTACAAAAAAATGAAGAAGGGTTTGGGCATCCTATTGCCTTTTTTAGCAAATCATTATAGGCTATAGAGCTCAAGTATGATATAAATGAGAAATAGACCTATGCATTAGTAAAAGCTATGAAATCTTTTAGATGTTATCTGATAGGTGCTATTGTAGTGGCTTATGTTCCTTCAGTAGGAGTTAAGGACATCTTTACTCAATAAGAGGTATCAAGAAAGAGATGCAGAAGGATAAATAGGATTCAAGAGTTCAATATAGAAGTTCAAATCACTAAATTGGTTAGAGGGATGGGTTTAGCCAAACTGATGGCTAGTGAAAACTTGGATTCTAATCACATTAATACCCTAGAAGAAGAACATAGACCTTTCATTTGTAACCTTGACCATTGTGACTACTACACTAATATTATTTATTATTTTTGAAGGATGAATTGTCTACAAGGCATGGATGAGAATAAGAAAAGAACATTAAAATTGCAAGAAATCTATTTTTCCCTTATCAGAGATGAGTTGTGGTGGAGGAGCCCTGAAGGAATTTTATTAAAGTGTGTTGATAAAGAATAAGCAAACATGATCCTACAAGATATGCATAATGGAGTGTGTGGTGGCCATTACATGGCCAAGACTACTGCACATAAGATTTTGAGAGCAGGGTTCTGGTGGCCAACTATTTTTAAAGATTCTTATCAACTAGTTAAAATATGTGATGCTTGCCAATGTTTCTCTGGTAAGCTAAAATTCTCAGGTAATGTACCCCTCACAGTACTGGAAGTTCAAGCCCCTTTTCAGTAGTGGGGTATTGATTTTATAGGAGAAATAGATACAAATTCCAGTGGAGGAAATTCATGGATCATTGTAGCTATAGACTACTTTAATAAGTGGGTGGAAGCAATTCCCACTAAGAGAGCTACAAGTAAAGTGGTGATTGATTTTTTACTGAAGAACATAATTACTAGGTTTGGGTGCCCAGAGAAGATAATCTCATATAATTCCATGTGTTTTAAGTCTGAGGAATATGTAAATTTTTGTACTGAATATGGTATTCAAACCTCTTACTCTGCACCTTACCACCCACAAGGGAATGGCTAAGCTGAATCCACTAATAAGAGCATCCTCAAGATTATCAAAAGAGTTCTGGATACAAACAAGAAGGCATGGGATTCAAAATTAACATTGGTTGTATGGATAGATAGGGTGACATCAAAAAAGGCCATAGGATGTGCACCTTTTGACCTAGTCTATGGAATCCAAGAAAGATTTCCCCAAAAAAATTTGATGCAGATGTACAAGTTTGTTCAGAATTATGATGATGATATTGATAATGACATGCAATTGAGAATTGATGACCTGGTGGAGTTAGATGAATCTAGGAGGGAAGCTTCTGTGAAAAATTCAAAACTTCATTTGTAGGTGAAGAACTTGTATGAAAAGAAGGTAGTCTCAAGACATTTTAATGAGGGAGATTATGTTCTCATGTGGAATGCCGTGTTGGAAGATAAAGGAAAGCATGGGAAATTTGAACCAATTTGGCTGGGACTTTATATTGTCCATGAAAGGTATGGGCAAAATTAATATTTATTGAAAGATCTCAGTGGAAATATTTTAGAACTTCAAGTTCATGGAGAGTTCTTGAATTTATACTTCTCATGAAGTCTAATTATACATGAACATTAGGTTTGTGTATATAGTGTGTTTCTTTCTATCTTAGTTTAGTTTGCTTCCCTGTTGTGTGGGTAGTTTTGTTTTCCTATAGGTTGGTCTACTTCCCCCAAGATTCTAAAATATTGTAACACCTACAGGAGGTATTCATCCCCAAAAAGAGCCACTATTAGATCTATTCCAAAAATTTTGAAGCAGTAAGTCCTTGGTCTATTTTTGCAAAAATGTCTTGTGAAGGATACTTGAAAAACCCTTATTTCATGTCTTAGAGTATAAAATTTGGTCCTAAAACCCTAAATTTGGTCCTAAAACCCTAAGCATCAAAAAGGTTTCTAATTTCATGTTACTTTTTGTCACTTAAAGTCATGTATCGCATGGGTTCCTTTTAAAAAGTTCACGTTCATTAAGTTGTCGATATCCTAATGACATGGTCCCGTATTATTCCCTAAGTTCAAATTCCACAAATTTTTTTATTAAATTCATTATCTGTCATGCTAATATGTCTTGATCTAATGGCTCGCTTAATTTATTATTCCCGAAGTGCTCAACATCTACCATTTAAGCCATTAAGCCATCACAACATGTTTCTTGGTGGGTTCGATGGTCAGAAAGGGTTTCAATTAAACAGTGGGCAGATTTGTTTTTATTGGATAGTAGACTTAATCACTTAATCCCAACATGATCAAGATCTATCTTATAAGTGTTTAAGTCTGAGTGACGCATGTCTTTGGAGTGACATGGGCCCTATCATAGGCCGTATGGTGGAGATTAAAGCACAGATAGATCTAACGGTTGGCTTAATTGCTTATGGCTAAGATGCGCAAGATCTATCAATTAAGCCATTAAGTGGTGTTTACATGTGGCAGTTGGTGGACCCAGGTATTTTAATCAGATGTTGATTAAAGTGCTGGTAGTTTTATTTTGATCCAACGAATGACTTAATGGCTTATCCTAAAGATGTGCAAGATCTAGCATCTAAGCCATTAAGAGGTGATGATGCATGTCCAGATGGTGATGTGTATTCCACTAAAGGTGAAGCTGACCGCAGATTAAAGGGAAGAAAGTTTGAAGAAGATCTAATGGCTCGCTTAATGGCTTAAAGGAAAAGTGAATGAGATCTATCATTTAAGCGATTAAGTCATGACACCACATGTCCTAGTGGGTCTGGTTGAGGTTGTAAAAGAAAAACTAAAGGTAGAGAATATACAGAAATATTCGATGGTCAACTTAATCAGTTAAAGGAAAAGTAATCAACATCTAATGGATAAGTGATTAATTCATGGTTACGCATGGCAGAAGGAATGGGCCCTGTCTAGTGCAGAATTGAGTTAAGTAAGGTGAAAGTTTGAAGAGATCAGACAGATTGCTTAATGCCTTAAAGAAAAGATGCACAAGATCTAGTGATTAAGCCATTAAGCCATGTTGACATGTGTCCAAGTTGATGATGTTGTAGCCACAGTCAGTAAACTCAAGGTGAAATAACTTACAGCCAAGTTATGATGAATCTGACGGTTGAATTGAACACTTAAGGAGAAAGTGAACAAGATCTAGTGTTTAAGAAATCAATTCATGCTGACACGTATCCTAGATGGATAGTTGTTTTTAGGAAGAGATGAGAGACATCAGATGAAGGAGATGCTGTTGAAGATCTACGGTCTAGATTCAAAGTTCTTAAAATAATTGTTAGTGAACAGTTAAGCTGTGAAGTTTTGAATTAGGCAAATTGATTATAGAATGTGTGGCCACTTCAGTTCAATTCAATGTGAAATAATGATTTGATTGAGGCCATATAATTCATTGATTAAACTTGAAGCTGCCATAATTCATTAAAATCATTCAAGTGAAGATCAGAATTGTAGTGACATTGAGCTCTTTGCGACAAATTGTAGAATGGGTAAGCCTCCTATGATACAACAGAAATTCATGGTTTCAGTGAAATTTGAAATTTGAAAAGGTCTCAAAATTCTTGTTTAAATTTGAATATCGTTCTCGTAAAAATCCCTAGATTTAGAAAACGGCCCCTAGGATTGAATTCTCTGGCAAGGTGGAATATAAAGATAAAAATGTGAGAGATGACCTTCTACAATAGTTGAGTGGGTTCACAAGTGATGCTACCCAAATTAAGAGAATAGTTCTAGCACATCCCCATTTTAGAGTTGGGGAGGGTTTGTATGATACGGGTAGATGGGCCAAAGATGCCAGGACTAGCATAAATGGTTTAAATTTATTTAAGACTTCTTATAGCTAGAGGAATGCTCCTTCTACAGATTGCAACATATGGGATCTAGATTTGGGTAAATTGATAGTGCCTAGGGTATTTATGGATACAGACCTATTTACTTTGATAGCCAATACATATGACAAAGTATCCAGGGTTTTAAGAGATACAAAGGGAAATGTGCTATTGAATATCATAGCCAATGAAATTAGAAAGATATTCAAGTTAAGTGACCCCTCAATTCAAATGGATGAAATTGAATTCAACTATTTTAAACAAGTATACTAGACTCAGAAGGAGTACTACATGAATGGGGATTTAAAAGTATACTTCAATAAAATAGGGGATTTGATTGTTGTGGGCCCAAATACACTAGAGCCATTCAAATTGGACTATTTCAATAGTAAGGCTAGGAAAATGTATAGTTCCCTATGCCTTGTTTTAGGAAAAGATAAAGAAATGACAATGCCTATTCACCTCATGCTTATGGTTGTTCAGATTTTGCATCCCCACCTGTTAGTAGTTTTTGATTATGCTTCCTACATTGCTAAGTTAATGCATGAAGGTCTAATAGGCATCAATGATAAGAACATACTCAAGCCAATGAGGTGGTATTCTCTAATGATGAATATGATTTTTTTAATAGTTCTGATGTATTTGAAGAAGAAATGGACCTCTCTAGGTTTCAGGATGATGAGGATTTGCCTGTTCAACTGTGGAGTGCTGATTTGTCTTGGGATAGAAAAGAAGCCAACTATATAAATTTTGATAGATCTTTTGCTGCTACACTTAAATCACTATTATGTAAGAAAAACCCTAGAATCCATACAAACATGATGAGGTTATTAAGGCCTTTGGAGTATTCCCCAGAATTAAAAATTGTTCACAATTGGGGTGATCTCATTTTGTACCTTGTCTCCATAGTTATTAGAGTTTATGGTTTTAGGGGAACCCCAAATGTTCTACCTTACAGAGTGCCACTGAAGATTGGTATAGCATAAATTCTGAGGCAAATGGGTGGATTACAAGAAGAAGCATTGATAGGAAAGATGAAGGGAAGTATTTTCCCTACCCTCACTAGAGTCCATCACTTCATTATTAGGAAGGGGGGATGGACACAATTTGACAAGTATTTTGAGCCATACCATCTAGCAACATCTATTTCAAGGTGTGCAGATAATGAAGGTTTCATTATTGACATGTTCAGGAAAAGAATGAAGTGCCTAGCACTAGACCACCAATTCAATTTCCTAGAGGACATCATAAGGAATGTGTTTGATCTAATTGACCAAGAAGTCAGGAAAGAAAAATGGTTGGTGTATAAAAAATCTTTGGATTTTATTCACAATTTTGACAGATCTTATGATCCTTTGAAGGTATTTTTTCCCTGGGCTAAGAATATTGAGTCTCTGATGACAATGTTTGAAGATATAATGCAAAATATTAACTAGAAGAAGAATAAAGTGATGGAGACTGAGCCAAAAAAAGTTGTTTGTGGAATTTAAAATGGAAGCAAAGGCTATTCTGAGTAAAATTACAAAGGGAAGGGTAATCCCACCTGGAAATTATGTGGTATATAAATGGAGAGGGTACAGTACAATCATGCGCAAGATTGACAAGACTTCTGACCAAAAGGGGAAGAGGACAGTAGATTCCAGTGCTCAAACAATGCCATCTTGAAAGAGGCATAAAATAGAAGGAAAAGAACAATCGAGTGATGTATACTCCCCTTCTTAGTCCCCTCTTCAGATGGATGACCAAGCTATTTCAGAGCAATTGGTCCAAATGGGAAATATAGGGGAGGTTTTTGTCACAGCCTAGGATCTACAAGAGGGAGTGCCAGAGGCACCCAAGCATGCAACTTTGGATCTTACAGTAGTAGAGTTTGCAGGAAAGGAGCTGGACCCTCTAACCAAACAGGGCAGTGAAGAATTTCTATCTAATGATAATTTTGTTAAGGCCAGAGCCTTTATTCAATTCCTATGGAGAGCCCATATTGATGAGTTCAAGGATAAGTGTCACAAATTTCAAGAAGCTCAACCTAACAAGAGAAAAGAAGACATTGAAAAGGAAGTCAAACAAGAATTGAAGACCAATTTTGACAAGATAACCCCTGAAGAAGGCAGTGAGTTAGTGAAGAAAAAGGGAGTCCTTATATTACCCCAATGCGATTCAGTTGATGCCATTGTGTTTGATGCTATGAGGAAGGAATCCAAACTATTTCACACTAGCGAGACAACAATTGGTGCCCAATTTAGTGATGATCATGCAACATTGGAAATACGGTCCTTGAAAAAGAAAGATAAAAGGAGTACCAATGAAGATGACCAGGTTGAGAATATAGGTAGCCTCATAATAAAAAGAGTTTCAGATACTTCAAGGGTAGAAGAAAATAACCTTACTTTGAAAATTGATAAATTAAGCTTGAAGGTAGCTGAGAAGAAAGAAGATGCTTTTAAAATATTGACACAAAAATATGAAGTTGTTTTGAAGGCTTATAATGATGGAGGATTAAATCTATCCAAAAGGATGATAGGATTGCATTCCTAGAGGGAAAAAAATATCTCAAATTGTGCCTCAAAGGAGGATTTCTCAAGATCCCCATCAGCCTTCTTCATCAAGTCCCATTATCACTTATCCTCCTTCCCCTGCACCATCAAATTTTACTACATTAGAGGAGGTTGAACAAGAAAAATTGAGACTGATAGTTGAAAGAGTAGAGCTGGAAAGACAAAAGAAAGAGTGGGTTGAGAAGTCTACAGCCTTCAGAGAAGTAGAGGCATGGGTTAAGAAAAAGTATGCATATAAGATACACAACACCCTTATGCATTGTACACATGAATTGGTGCCTACTGCCATCTATGCACAAGGAAAGAAAATTGTTAGGATAATGAATGAGTACAATGCAGATAAGGATATTTTAGACCAATTGGTAAATAAATGGAAAGGGAAGTTAGGAGAGTTTAAATTATTCCACACCACTTGTAAGAAGGATAAAAATGTTGATATTGTTTTGAATGACACCCATAAATGTGTGAAATGGCTCATGGACATAGACATAAGAAGGAGAATTGTCATAAGGAAAGTAATGGCCCTAAAAAGGGAATATTCAAAGGACAGATATGAAATGTTCCCAAATATTTTTAAAAAGAATTGAGATATTAAGGATGAAGCATTATGGGATCGAAAAATGAATGAGGCACTAGCAGTAAGAACCAATAGCATAATAAACTTGGAAAGCACACTGCTATTTATTCAAATAGTTGAGATAGTTGGTAAGGCTAGAGCATTTTTTGCATTTTGGTCAGATGAGATTGAGAAGGCATATACCACCTGGAAGGAGATTAACAATAGAAAGGATGAGGTCCTTAGCTTTAACTGGCCAAGTGATGAGGCCCTTAGCTTTATTGGAAAGAAAAGTACACAATAGTTGATCTAGGTGAAGGTGACAACATGTAGGTGGATGATGAAGCCCAACAGATTGGTTGATATAGTTGAAAGTGAAGATCCTACATCACTAACATCAAAGACAACGGATTCTATATGGTTCACACCAAACAAATTTGAAGCAGTTGCAAGTACAAAGCGGTCAAAACACAAAAAAATTGTTGAATATCTATTGTAACAAGAGTGGTTGTCACTCTATTAGCAATTTTGTCTTTTTAGTGAGTCATTAATTTTGTCCTTATTCTAATTGATCCAAATATTGTTGCAATCCTAATCTATAAAAGGATTCCAAATATCATTGGAAAGGGCTGGAAAATTTGTATTGTAAACCATTTGTAAAGTTTTCAGTCAGAAGGGGAAATATAACATAATTTGTACTAGATAGTTTAAGAAGTCAAAAATAAAGTTGAGAGATCTTTTGTAGGTTATTGAAGAGGTTATCTCTGAGTACTTTTTGTATAGTGAAGTAAGATTTTCTAAATTTAATACAAAGATCCAGATTCTAATCTCTCCTGTGTTATGTGTCATGTGAGTTATGAATTTTATAATTCATTAGCATAGTATTCTCTATGTTTATGTACTTATTTGGGAGTTCTGATCTAGGATCAGATTAAATTAGGCTATGATTTATGTATAGAATCATCTGCACATTGCAAGGATTCTATTAGTAGTAGGGGTTTTGGGATGGTTGTATTAAGATTTGAAATCTTTGGTGAACATTAATTTTAGTATATTGTATTTGAGTCAGAATATAGCCCAATGGATAAAGCACTGATCTAAAGTTGATAAGTTTTGTTTTATTGCATATCTAGTTGCACATTGATTGTGTTTTCCTATAAGTAAACATTTAAAATCCATTAAGTCTTCATTTGTATAAGTTTTTTATAATTTCCATCTCATGATCCATTTCAAGGTTGATGTTCAATGGATAATTAGCCAATTATCTAGTATCTCCCGATCATGTTGAGTCATTGTGAGATTACTGCTTGATAGTGCCAAATTGGATATATCAATAGGTATAACAAGGTATCCCCCTTGGTGTAGAAGGACCTAAAGAGTAGAATTATTAAGAGATTTCTTGTTAGTTGGTCCTTTTCTTGTATGAACATATATTTGGAGGTGGCTCCTCTATAAAAATATCATAAAGGGAAGAGGTTGTTTTTGTTTCTTTTGCAACATAAAAAGAAACCTACAGATCCATGACATGCAAGCTGTTCCGTCTACATTTCACCAGTGTGTGAAATTATTTCACAATGGGGTGGAGATTTATATCTCTGCTGATAGCACATACTCTTGTAACACCCTAAAATAGGTAGAGAAGATGGTCCCTCATAATAAAGAAGCATCATAGGGATCAACGTCTGAAGACTCTCACATAGCACTCATGAAGAGTTTTGAGGAGAAATTGCAAATTAAGAATATAAGCATGGGAGAATACCAATTGTACATGACTAACCTCCCTACATCCCCTAGGTTATACAAGATGCCATCATCATCCTTAAAAATATCAAGTAGTCATAAACTAGAGATACATGAAAGGACTGGCATGGTTAGGGCCCGTGTCCCTCTTTCCGAAGAAAATGAGGAAAAAGCCGTACTAGCATGGATTTAAAAGGGAGAATACCAAGAGATTAAATATGATGAAATTTTCCCTGATAAAAATGGCAAAGGTTACCAGCTTGCCAAGAAAATAGGATACAAAGGAAGAGGACCTTGGGAAAAGATAAAGGATTAATAGAGCCTATACATATGGAGTTTTGAAATCCCATGGATAAAACATAAGTGGGATACCATGAAAAAAGGTTTCATCCTTCCTCCAAAAACATCCTTTCTAGTACTTCATGGATATATTTGACAACAAGAGTGATGAAGAAGTAGAACTCACTTCACTATCTTTTGAAAGATTGCTTAATATTCAAGATCCTAGATATCAAGGAGAACCATACATCCCATAGTCATTCAACAATGTTTCTAGATCTCACTTAAAACCAAATGAGGTCTCGTCTCCACTTTTACAAATAGATGCCCAAATGAATGAGGCAGAAATATCCAATCTCACTCAACACGTTGACTCACCTCTGAGAGAGATTGACCCAAAGCAAGAGACCGAGCCTAGAGTTAGAAATTTGAACTAGGGGCAACTCGTTCCTGTCTCTCATGTTCTTGAACTCCCCCATTTCTCAAATGATCACATGCATGATATTGAGGAGGCTTCAACTTAAACAAAAAATAGTGAGACTAAGCATGAGGAAAATATCAACGACTCCAATGATAATACTACTGCTTCAACAATGCTTTCTTGATAATTAGAAACACTTGACCATAGTCACATTCAATATGACTATGGGAGAAATTTAGGACATGCTTTAGTGGAGAAACACCCTAACTAGGGGAAAACTATGGACCCTACTCATGTGTTAGAATTACCCCTCTCTATTCAAACTAACTCTAACAAGTATGAGTGGGATTTGTTCTTTGATGCTACAATTGACATTGAAGTTGACATATTTCATAAATATGCTCCTTAGTGAGAACCAGGAGAAAGTTCTAATACCAATCAAGCTTCCAAAGAAGAATCTGACTTAGAATTTGAGGAGGAAGGCATGCCTCCTCTTCCTCCCAACATAAATTGGAACTTTGGGAATAATAACTGGGCTGCTCTTCCATAGGCAGTTCAGAATCAAGACTTGAAGGAGGAGGATGAAACAACTTGAAGTCTTGTAGATCTTGGAATGACCCCTCATACACATATCCCATCTTCAAGAATTCAGGTTGTGCCAATGAGTGTTTTCCTAGAATGAATGGCTACTTGAGAAGAAAGTGAGAATGCTAACACTAGGTCAGTCGAGTTAGACTCGCATAATACCAACAACGGTTCCTGTAGTCATGTTAGGATGAATTACAGTCTACGCAATTATTTGGATAGTGCTATAACAAATCTTCTCTTACCAGTCAAAAATGTTCATCTTGATAACTTGGTGCTATCCTTGGAACCTATTGAATCTTTGCCTCTTGTTCGTCTGGAGCTGATTGAATGGAACCCAAATGAACCTTTTAATTTCATCTCCACACCCAATGACTACACCTTGGATTGTTACTTGAACACCATCGATCCCTTCACCTTTTCCACTAGTGCAAGGAGCGTGAACATGACAAAGGGGGACATCAAGTTTCTCAGCCCAAAGAGAAAAGATTTAAAAAAAAAGGTGTGATGGTAAAAACCACTTTGTGGTAGTATCAGAACAAAAAATAGTAAAAAAAAAAGGCGTATCCAACAGTGAAAACCTCACTGAGGCGCCGGAGGATGGGAAACTATATCTCCTTCCTAATCACTTTCAGGAAAGATCCTCAGTACTGATAAAACCAACACAAGCGGTAAATTTGGGAACAATAGAGGTACCTCCTCATCTAATCTACCTATCACAATCTCTATTTGAAAAAGAAAGGAAAGAGTTTGTCCAATTATTCATGAAAAATAAAATCAACTTTTCTTGGTCCTATTCAGACATGCCATGACTAGACACCAATCTAATTATGCACCAATTATCAATTGCTCTAGGAATTAAGCTAGTCAAGAAAAATCTTTCAAAAATGCACCCTCATGTGGCACTGTTAGTCAAGGAAAAATTACAAAAACTACTGAAGGATGAATTCATCCGTGCTATAAAATACGCTGATTGGATTTCTAAAATTATCCCTATAACTAAACATGATAAGAACATTTGAGTTTGCACACACTTCAGAGATTTAAACAAGGCTTTTCCTAAGGATGACTTTCCATTACCTAATATTGACATGATTGTGGACCTCACAGCCGATTATGAGATGTACTCTCTAATGGATGGCTTTTCCGATTACAACCAGATAAGGATAGCTTCTGAGGATGAAGAGAAGACCTCTTTCAGATGCGCTTGGGGAAGTTTTTGTTGGAATGTCATGACTTGCGGTCTCAAAAATGATGGATAAACATACCAATGAGCTATGACTACTATCTTTCATGATATGATGCATAAAAACATGGAGTATTATGTACATAACACCTTGGAAAAATCAACATGAAGAGATACACACGTAGAAGATTTAGAAAGAATTCTGGACCGAATGTAATAATTCAAGTTTAGACTGAATCCTAAAAAGTGTTCTTTTGTTGTAACTTCTGGTAAACTTCTGGGGTACATCATTTCAGAAAAAGGCATTGAGGTTGACCTTGAAAAGGTAGCGACAATAATGGACATGCAAATTCCTCACAATATTAGTCAATTTAGGACTCTGCAAGTTCATCTTCAATCTATTAGAAGGTTTAGCTCCCAATTTCTAGATAAGGCACAACCTTTCACAAGGACACTTCATAAAGGAGTTACATTCAAATGGGATGAAGGGTATGAGAAATATTTTCAAAAAATCAAGGAATATCTAGCTAATCTACCCATACTGATGGAACCAATACCAGGAAAGCATATCCTCCTTTACATTTTAGCTACCGAAACATCAGTGGGAGCTTTGCTAGCACAACAAGATAGAATACGAAAAGAAAGGGCCATATATTACATAAGCAGAACCATGGTGTCATATGAGCATAATTATACTATTATTGAAAAGGCTTTCCTTGCTATGGTTTTTTCTTCCCAAAAGCTCTGATACTATATGCTGGCACATTCTGTCAAGATGATTGCTAAAATTGATCCTCTGATGTATCTATTGAACAAAACAACTCTCATCAGATGATTGGAAAAATGGGTCATGATTCTTGGTGAGTTTGATATTGAATATGTAGATAGAAAGGCCATCAAAGGACAAGCTATTTCTGAGTACTTGGCAGATTCTCCTCTCATAGATGACCAACCCCTTCTTGTAGAATTTCTTGATGAAGCTATCCTGCACCTCACAGGGTACGCATGGAAGATTTTCTTTGATGGGTCTTTCACTCAAAAAGGGTCCAGTGCTGGAGTACTCTTTATTACACCTCAAGGTTACAAAATTCCTAAAGCATACAAAATGATGTTCCCTTGCACTAATAACATTGATGAATATGAAGCCTTGGCAAATGGACTAAAGATGGCCATTGAATGGAAAATCATAGAATTACATATTTATGGTGACTCCCAGATAGTCATTAATCAAATCAATGATCAATATCAGACAAAGGATGAGAATCTTGTGCCATATAAAAGGATGATTGATGATCTCAAGAAATACTTCATGTTCATCACCTTCCAACAAATTCCCAGAGTAACAAACAAAGTTGCTGATGCTATGGGTACTTTAGCTTCGATGCTACAACTAGAGGGGCATCAGTTCCACTATGAATTCCTCATGGAAGAACTCCCTTTCCCTACATATGACTCACCCAAATCCCATATTATCTACTCAATTGTGGGCACCGAACCTTCCCGCTACAATCAAATCTATTCCTATCTTTATTACCAAATTATCCCCCTGACCTATCTAAAAAAGAAAAAAGAAACCTCATAAGGAATGCATCACATTACTTGATCATGGCTAACGACCCATATAGAAGAGGTCTTGATGGTACTCTCCTTAGGTGTCTATAACATGACAAATTTGAGTGTGTACTTAAGGAAGTCCATAAAGGTATCTATGGGTCACACTCGAATGTCCTTTTGTTAGCTAAAAAAATCTTGCGAATATGATACTACTAGCCCTCCTTAGAAAAAGATGCTATTCAGTTTGCTAAAGCTTGCAAAAAGTGTCAGACTCATGGTAACCTCATTCATGCTCCTACATGATAATTTTTACCTTTTACCACTCATTGGCCATTCCAACAATGGGCCTTTGACCTCATAGGGAAAATATACCCCTCTTCCTCTGGCGGACACAAATTTATTATCACTGCAACTGAGTACTTCAAAAAATGGGTTGAAGTAGTTCCTCCCATTAAAGCATCTGGGAAACATGTGTCCATGTTCATTTTTAATTATATCATCTGCAAATATGGGATACCCTCCTCTATCATCACAGACAATGGAGGAAAATTTAAAAACAAGGATATGGATGAGTTATGTGAAAAATTTAAAATTACTCAAAATTATTCCTCTATCTACTATCCTTAAGGAAATGGACAAGCTAAAGCTTCCAATAAGAACATATTGAAGATCCTGCATAGAACAGATAGAAAGACATGAAAATACTGGCATCTTCAATTCAATCCATCCTTGTGGGCCTATTGAACTAGTATCTGCACACCAACATGGGAAACACCATTTTACTTGGTATATGGTGCAAAGGCTATATTTCCCATTGAGGTAGAACTACCATCACTCTGAGTTAACTTACATGAACTTATTACTGATGAAGACTATCAAATTTCTAGAATCTAGGAGCTTGAACTACTTGATGATCATAGAAGAGAAACATTTGACCATCTAAGGGTCTATCAGAAGAGAATGTCTTAAGGATAAAACAAGAAGGTACAACACATAGAATTTTAGGTTGGTGACCTTGTACTTAAATAGAATTCAAAAAGTCAACAACATTGTGAACAAAAAGGGAAGTTTGAACCCAACTGGTTGGGTCCCTTTGTGATCACTGCAACATTTGGCTCTAGAGCCTATCAACTGTCAACTCAAGAGGGGGAAAATTTCACTAAGCCTATTAATGCTCTTCACTTGAAGAATTTCTACACTTGAGGCATTCTTGCTGGCCAGCAACATGTATATACATATATGATCCTAAAAAAAACCAAAAACAACAAAAAGAAGAAAAAGTAAAAAACATTTAGAAAAATTCCTGAAAAAATGATGATCGTGGTGAAAACCTGGAAACAGACACCTTGATGAATCAATCAAAAAAATCAAAAAGAGAAAAATAAAAGAAAAAAAATGAAAAAATTGAAAATACAAAAAAATTTAAAAATCAAGAAAAGTGCCTTGGTGAAAACCTGGAAATAGGTGTCTTGGTAGCAAAAATAGAAATTCTGCCAAGTGGTGAAAACCTGGCAATAGGAGCCACTTGTAATCAACACTACATCTATCAATGCGTCACTTGACTATCTTGACCTTGTGCCTATAGTAAAGTTGACCTCTTACATTTGGAACTAATCATCCTCTTAAGTCCTAGGGTCTGCATCCTGGTTCCTGCATCTGCATACCTTGTGAGTTTTCCTACCCCTCATTTTCTATCATGTTCGTCTAGCCACCTAGACAATTTTCCATAGACACACTGGTGTTTCTCAACACCTTAATCAAACAATGTTTCTCAATACCTTAATCAAACAATGTTTCTCAACACCCCCTTTTTGGACAAACCTATTTTTTTCAACATACATCGAACAAAAATTAAAAACTTTGCACAATAACGACAAACGAACATAGCAGTGTTCCTCAACACCCACATCAAAAACTTACACAAACTGAATGCTTGATGATTTTTTTCTTGAATGCTGTCCGTTATCAAGATTTCATAATATGTTCTTTGATTTATGCTTGTTGGTATGGTCCCAATGATCCTTTCATCAAGTAAATAGGGTGTATGTGGTAAGAGATTCCATATTCAGGTGGATAAGCCTCATAACCCTTGATCCTACTTATTTTCACGCTAAGGTGAGGTTGGGACTATCTCCTTGTTTTTTATTTTGCTTGTTTATGCAGAGACACACTCATGGTTATCTTGGCTTTGAATGCCTTGGTACTGGTGTATGTTTGCAAAATCAACTAGAGACAATATTCAGGTCATCTTGGTTCCTATACCTAGATGGTTATATTGTCTCCCATATTCTATCCAATGAAAACTATATTCATACCCTTATGGTCATAGTGTCACCAGTAAGGGTTGTATCAGCTCCAATGTCCCAAAATGCCCGATGATGAAACTAAGGACTACTAGAATCAATGACTTGACTAATCAGTGTTGTAGGCTGCATTTTCATTTTTAGGCTTGCATACATATCATTATAAAAAACACTCCACAAAACAATCCAAAAACAAAGCTATTCCTTTAACCAATTTCTTCCTCAAATTTATTAATGAAGCGATCAACTACATTTTACCTCTCTAAGGTTACCTACCAACACACAAACGGTGAGTATCAATAGAACAAGACATATATTCATCAAAACGCACAAGAACAATGTGGTTTGAGTATATCATCTATAGAGAAAAGATACTATCAGCATACATGATCCAGATTCTAAACTATTCAGAATGCATGATATTCAAAGATCATTAGATACATTAGTAACAGATAAAGAAATAAAAGAAACATATGGAGCACAAAAAATGATCATCGTATAAATATATGTCTCAAGGTCTCAATGTATACAAAAGGTGTGCTCTATAATCTCAAGCAAAAATGTACATCCTTAATGCAAATAGATCCAGTAAAATCACATGAGTCTCAAAATCAAAAAGAGATAAGAAAGAAAGGGGACAATTAGGTATTTCTTCCTCCCTCACCACAATTAGGGGATGGAGGTAGAGGAGCATCTAATCTAGGTGGAGGGCCTGCTCCCTCAGATCATGCCAGATACTGTGAATATGGTGGCACCTTTTGTGCCCTAGGAACCGCTGCACTATACACCACCATATAATAAGCTGCATGACTGGTCTGGTGAATGACCTCTCCCTAAAGAGTAGTGCAGTCAGTCATAAACACCTAAGTCAATCTATGGACTCTCTAATCATGGCCTACAATCGCCTGATCTTGCTCTGCGATCTAGGACTGTGCTACTACAAGCTATGTCTACATAGCTCAGACCCATCCCCTCAATATCCTAAGTGTGTCTTGAGGAGTCTACTCCTATGGTATTCTCTCCTCCTCAACCTATTCCTATGAATATTTTCACAACCAAACATGTTTGACAACCTCATCAATACTAAGATCCAGATGAACATCTCTCATCTCCTCATCAGCCTATGTTTCCATGATCTCAACTCCTATAGAACTAAGGGTGCCTCCCTCCCCTCTTCGACACTGCTGTCTAACTATGGGTGTCCTAATAGTGCTAGCACCTATGTTGATCCCTTCTCTAGAAGGATTTGAACCTCTCTGCGGTACTCTAGCTAGTCTTCCATGTCCACCTGTAGCCCTCTGAGGGACATCTACCTCCTCAATCTATGGTGATCTCTCTATCAGATCTATAAATCATGGAAAGGGGTGATGAGTGAAATAATCTCTATACTTGGTTGGGCCCCCACATCTATGATAGCCTCAAGATATTCCAAAAAAGGACTATGAAAACCTATCAAATCCTATGTGTAGGGAGCTAAAGATAATCTCGCCAACCACCCTCGACTCTCTTCATCAACAAAATGAGCATATGCTGTCAAATCCTGTGGAATGCCCTGAGCATGACAATAGTTTCATATTACTCTACCTACTACAAATCACTCCACAAAAATGGATGTCCTCCCAAGCAAGGGGTGTGAAAAAAAGAAATCTCATCGCTGGTCTCTCCAATCGGCCCAAGCCTATGTTCGTACATATGGTCTCCAGACCACCAAACTGAGATCATCTAGCTGAAGTGTCCAATTGTCAGTCTTCCCCACATGGGGCTGCATAAGAAAACCTCCATACATGTACACGTATGGCTGTCCACTCTGACATGGATCATATTTCACTGGCCTATAGATGGGAAGATGCTCCTAGGCCCATATCTACAAAATTAGCACTCCTATGACCATCCCACGTACTCTCTTATAAGTGATGTCATGCATCTCATGATACATGTGCATGGGAAGGAATCAAACCCAACCCAATCACTCTGGCTGAATGGACAATATTTCCAGTACCCTACCCCAACCACAACATAATCCCCGCTAGCTCCTATCTACCATCATGAAGCAACCTATGAACCCTATGATAACACACTCTAGTAGAAACTGTGCACCATTCTGACTCATCATGCCATCCCAAGATATGACCTTTTCCAATATTGTGTGATCATGGAACACTTGAATCAATGCCTACGTACCTAACTGAGATGCATAATCATACTCTATCTTCTCTCTAGTGAATGAAATTTGAAGAATCTTGTATATGTCCTCGGGAGTGATGGTCATCTCTCTAATCAACAAATGAAATGTATTATCATCACTATGGAATCTCTCCACCAAAGCTATCAAAAAACCATGGTTAACCCAGATGTTAGGCATCTGGGATAACCATCAAAAACCACAGTCCCTCAAGTGACCCCTTTGATCACCAGAGAAATATCTCACCAGGCGCATGGTAGGAGGATAAGTGGAGAAAAATTGTATATCTGGTTAATCACCCTGCAAGACAAAAAATAGTGAAAAGCATTAGTAATGATATCAAAATCAGCTACACTCAGTAAGAAATGATCAGACAAGCTATCAGACAGGCTACAAAAGCAAGAAAAATGCAATCAATCAGAAGAAACTTCCAAAAAGTACCTCTGTTGTCCAAACAACAAAGTATAGACAAGGGGCACTAGTACCAAAATTGGCATGATCTAGGATTACATGTAAAATGACAAAGCACTATGAAACGATGAATCTAATTAAGCCAAATGACAAAGTGAGCTTCTATGAAGGTTGTCGTAGGACATATGGGTTGTCCCCGCATGACAAATCTAATGGAATCAGATGACAAAAGACAAATTTTTAATTTTTCGTACGATCCCTCTCACCGGATCGTAGGACGAACCGAGACCTACGACTTAAAAACATGACAAACGTGCAAAAAAGTGTAAAAAAACTTGCAAAAATGAACATGCAAGCAAAGTTTATTGATGACTTACTGGAGATGGGTAGTCCTGCGACCGTCCATATCATCACATGTGCTCAAAACAATGAGTTGATACTAGGACCACCATTTTTTCTCTAGAAACTTCTTAAAACTCAAATATGGATGGTGAAAATGATTTGAAAATGACCCCTCTAGGCCTTATATAGAGTTTTTGACCTAATTTTCAAAGTTCCCCAATGGATGTGAAAATTGCACTCCTAGCTAATCAGACTACTTTGAATCAATTTTCGGGACTGAAATCAAATTTTGACAACATTTGGATACTCAAAAATATAAATTAACCTATTTTCACAAATGTAGTTGATCATTGACAATCTCTCACAAGATTCTGATCTGAGATTCCTCTTGATCAATTTTCTTGCACATTTCCCTCTTCAATCCAAAAGTCAACTTAAGTCAAATCTAGTCAAACTTGGTTAACCAGACCTCAAACAGGCTCACATCTCAAATTTCTCAATACTTTTTGATCTATCGGACTTGTGCCTCTCGTCCTTTTGATTTCATTCCTGAGGGGGCAGTACCATTATATCAACAGTATGATTCACATCAACAAGTTCAAGCTCTAGGGGCATCAGGCCCTGTTTCAAATAAAAAATCAATCAAGTGATTATTATCACTATCTCTAGGGCAATTTTAGGTTCATCGCACCATATCAATCTTATAACCTCTCTCAATCAGGTAATTGGCTTCATTAGGACCTATACCAAGTCAATTATCCTAGGCAATCAATCGAATGGAAATCAGTCTCATCGCACCACATTAGGTTGATTCATCATTCAAACCTAATCCAAAATTAGAAAATCTTCTTGGAGGACGGACATTCAATTTCATTGCTTCACATCAAGCTGGATGCTCAAACTCTTTTCATCAGTCTTTGCTCAATCAAGCCTGAAACTAATATCCTTAGATTTCTCTATTAGTCTTCGCTCAATCAAGTCTGGAGCTGATATCTTCAAATTTCTATTGATCTTCATCCAATGAAGCTTGGAGTTGGTATGACCAGTCTCCAGTCAATCAAGTTCAAGCTGATATCTTCAAACCTTCAATCAATCTTCATTTGATCAAGGTCAAAATAATTTATGATCTATGAGATAGTTTCATCGCTTCACATCAAGCTATTTCCTGATCCAATCAAGCTTCACATATTTTTTGACCCAATGTATTCCCAGATCGATCACACATTAGTTAAAGAGAGGAAAATGTAATCACCAAAAATTGGTCTAGCAAACATATGACCCCTATTTTTGATTATTTGGTCTTAATAAATTTTAAAATCTAAGAAAATTTTGCTAGACTCTAATTATGAGAGAACTTAATCAAATTTCTTACATAATCCTAATCCTAACTTGTTGAATCAAATAATCTATCACCTAAGCCTAAATCTCAAAATTACATAAAACATTGGGATAAATCAAAAAGTCCTAAGTCCCTTTTAAATCAAAAAGTGAACCCAATCACACATGGGTGTGCACTCAAAAATCAAAATAAAACAAATAAAAAGGAAAATACTAATTTGTCTTATTCTCCACAAGGTTGACCAATCAAATGCATTACACTGGAATTCAACTGAATCCTGGAATTCTGCTATTCTAAAAATGAATTCTAGAATATGGACTAGACCCGTTTGGTTCACCTGGAAGATGACTGAGAAGATGCATGAGAAAGTTTAATTGTTTATTTCTTATATTTTAAAATATGGTGTGTATATATATACACACATACATGTGTGTATATATACCTATATACACACATGTATACACATATACACACATGTATACACATATATGTGTGTATATTTACACACATACATACACATGTGTGTATATAGACACATACAAACATACACACACATTTGTGTATATATACAGATATATGATGAACTATAACTGATTGAATGTTTGAAGATGTTAAGCTGATAATCACCGAGTTGTAGAAAGTTAATGCAAGACATTAAATTAGTTAATGTATTGTATTGTATTGTCATTGATGTGAACTTGATATAATCTGATGGGATATATACGTATAGCCAAAGACTTCAAAGAACCAAAGAGATAAAGGTTATACTATCGATAAATGCATAAAAGTTCAGTATACACCAAGTGAAAACAAACACCGACAGACAGTGCACATCGACGGATAGAGAGCCCCGAGAGAAGAGTCAAAGTGATATCCAAGCAAGAATTATTGAGTAGAACCAAAGTGATACCTGAGAAGAATTAAATATCACAGTGTTTCCCGATGGATAGACAACTCCAATGGATAGAGATGCCCAAGAAAAACTAAAGTCAAGACCGAGCAAACAAGGAGTTAAACACAGATGAGAACTAAAGTTTAGAAATAAAAAAAGAATTAGATTGAAGGAGCTAAATATGGAGTTAATTGATTGATTACAATTTTTCATCAACCAGTTAAAAGTCAAAGATAAGCTAGAGATTAAAACTAGTTTTATTCTAGTTGTCAAGGAGAAATCTGCGAGATAAAACTAAAGAAATCTTTAAAGAAAGAATGGCAAGATTTGCGAATCACGTCAAGAACAAGAAAGAAAAGGAATTAGAAATGGTGAAATTATGTCTATAAGAGAGACAAGATAATTCATTATGAATAGGGGGAGAATAAGAAAGGATGATGAAGAGAATACTGGTGAAGATAAGAAGTCCTCATACAGTCTTGATCAAACAAGCTGAAGAATAGAGCTAAAGATTTCTGCGGACACTAAGCAACAGAGGAAAAACAACATCACCAAAAAGAAAGAAGTGGAGAAAAGGAAAATAAGGGAAACCTTGATAAAAAATGTATTATTAGCTTACAATAGATCTAAACATTTGCAAGATTAAAGTTGTATTTATAAATAGATCATGTATTGTTTCAGTTTAACCATTGACTCAAAAAATCTCTTAACAGAGTGGGATTTAACTATCCTTTATTTATTGAGATACATCCCAAGGAGTATCAAAAAGTTTCTCATTTAGATAACATAGTGAAATTCTAGATATCAAGTGACAAACTATTATATTTAAATCCTCTAACAAGGTTGCACTTAACAGTGTGTTTGTAACCTTTAACAGGGTTGGCTCTTCACCGAGCTCAATTAAGAAAAGTGAAATTTTTTGGTTACCGGTTCCAAGTGTTTTTTCCCCTAACAGGGTTTCCACATTAAAAATCCATGTGTCAAATGTGTATATGGTTCATTGCTTTATTGTTTTTCTTTACACATTACTAAAACAAGATTGATCGGTAAACACTAAGTTATTTATTGTATTTCGGTAAAGGCTAGACTGCTATTCAGTAAATCTTAAGAAGAAGGATAAACAGTGTATTTTGAGTAGTAGTTATTTGATAAGATTACTTAAAGGCATACATCTTGTAGGACTGAGGATAACTAGAGGTTTATAATTGTGGTATAAAATTTTGGGTTGATTTATTGGATTATTTTTGAGGCCACTGATTCACCCTCCCTCTTAGTTATTCTAAAAATTGGTATCAGAGCTTGTGTTCTTAGAAAGGGAGTCAAGATAAAGACCACAAGATGGGAAAAAGGGATGTGCCTAAGTTGAACAAAGACAACTTTGCATCATGGAAAATTAGGATAAGACTCCACCTATCAGGTATTGGAAATGATGTTACTTAATAGTTGGATACTGAATATATGTTTCCTACTGGACCTCACACACTTGATCAATTGAGAGAAAAAATAAGCACAATTCTATGATGATAATACTTGTTTCCTCACTCTCTGATGGTGAATTTGAAGATGTCAAAACATGCACCACTACAAATAAAATGTGGGACAAATTGAAGCTAGTACATGGAGGAGATGCAAATGTGCTAAGAGCTAAGGAAAAAATCCTAAAAGGAAGGTATGATGGGCTACAAATTAAAGAGGGAGAAAACATGAATCAGTACAACTACAAAATCAAAGAGGTAGTCAATGCTATTCGAGGAGTAGGAGGTGTACTTGAAGAAGAAATAGTGGTAAGTACAATTCTAAGAATCTTACTACCTGTTTATGCTATTAGAGTATTTTCTATACAAGAAATGAGAGTAGTAGCAAATAACAATGTCACTCTAGATAGTTTGGTTGGTAGGCTTATTTCATTTGAGATGAATAAATTTGACAACAATGTCTTACCATCTATTGAGTTTGCATTTAAATATTCTTTGAAAATAAGTAAGTCAAGTAATAAACACACTATGAGAAGTGATAGTGATGAAAAAGGACTTGATTAGATTGAAGCACTAATGGATAGAAGATTGCAGAGAGGCAAAAGTAGATACAAAGGGAAATTACAACTTGAATGTTTTAATTATAAAGAGATTGGACACTTTGCTGCTAGATGTCCTAACAAAAGAAAATAAGATAGAAACAATGACAGGTCATATGAAAACAAGTTTGACAGAGGTGATGACAAAGATTACCAAAGAAACTGATAATTTGACAGAAGAGACAATCAAGAATACAAGGAAAAAGGGAAGAAAGCTTGTTACCTGGCTGAGAGAAAAGCTGAGAATACCGACACCAAATCTAATGAAGATATTGAGGTGGTATTTGTTTCTATGAAAGATGACTCAGATGAAGAGGAAAGGTATGTTGAGACTACACTCATATCTAAGGTTAGTAAAAATGATGCATGGATTATTGATAGTGGTTATACTCACCACATGATTGGAGATAGAGAAAAGTTTGAAACTTTTGATTATTATAATGGTGGATCAATAAGAATGGGTAATGACTCACCTTGTTCAGTTGAAGGTAAAGGAACTATAATGTTGAATAATTTGACCAGATGTGAAAATGCATACCGGGTAAAAGGACTTAACTATAATCTATTGATTGTTTCATAGCTGAATAAAAAAGGTCACCGAGTTGCATTTGAGAACAAAAAGGCAAATATCTTTAATGGATCAAGAAGGTTGATTGGAACTGGTGAACAACCAAAAGGTAACCTATTCTATCTTGATGATATTAGCACCACTTGTTTAATGGCTAGAAATGAAGACATATGGTTGTGGCATAAAAGGTTATGTCATGTGAATTTTGACAACATGATTAGGATAAGCAACAAAAGGAAAGTAAGAGGCTTACTGAGCATGTCAAAACCTGACCATTTCATGTGTAAGAATTGTCAAAAAGGTAAAATAAAAAAGTCTAGTTTCAAGAGAAAAACCTACGCATCTAATGCCATTCTAGAATTAGTCCATACTGATCTATGTGGACCCATGAGAACAAAGAGTTACTATGGTGATAGATACTTCATTCTCTTTGTAGATGATTATTCTAGAATGATGAAAGTTATGTTCTTAAAAGAGAAATCAGAAGCATTTAAGATGTTTAAATGGTATAAAGCTATTGTAGAAAAACAAAGTGGTAAGGAACTAAAATTCTTAAGATTAGATAGAGGAGGAAAATTTATTTATGATGAATTCACTAACTTTTTTAATGAGCATGGAATTCAAAGACAGGTTTCTACACCAAGAACACCACAAAAAAATGGGATTGCTGAAAGAAGGAACAGATCCATTGTTGATTGTGCCAGAAAACTGATGATTGAGAAAGGCATCACTCAAACATTTTGGAGAGAAGTTTTCAGTACTGCTGTCTACACATTGAACAAAGTTCAATTAAAGAAAGACACCAATAAGACACCTTACGAGCTATGGTATGGATACACACCCAATGTAAGTCACTTCAGAATTTTTGGAAGTCAATGTTATATTTTGAAAGATGATAGAAATGGAAATCTTAACTCCAAAGGTGAAGAAGGACTATTTTTAGGGTATTCTACCAAAAACAAGGCTTATAAATGTCTTAACAAATGCTCTAACAAAATAATTGAAAGTGCAAATGTCAGAGTAGATGAATTTGGTGAGAAAAATTATGAGGAAAGAAAAAAGGAACTAGAAGACTACAACAGGTTTTTATATAGTGAAGAACCTGACACTCTTCCCGAGAAATAGTGTATCACTCCCGAGCGATAGAACAATGCACCCAAGCATTAGGCTGCAAACACCAAAAATCAAGAAATTGCTCAAAATGATGTCCTGAGTGATGGAGATCAAAATCAAGGTCAAGATGATGATCAACATGATGAACAAAGAGCTGAACCGATACTTTACAAGTATATCAGAAGACACCATCTACAGAACCAGATCATAAGAGACAAAAAAGCTGGAATGAGAACAAGAAGTAAGTCACTGAACACTAGATCATTAATTTGTGATTTTGAGCCTAAATCTACCAATACTGCACTTGAAAATGAAGAATGAGTCAGTGCTATTAATGAAGAGATAGAATAGATTGAGAAGAATAGAACATGGACATTAGTACCTAGACCAGATGACAAGAATGTCATTGGTACCAAATGGATATTTAGAAACAAGTTGAATGAGAATGGAGAAGTCACAAGGAACAAAGAAAGATTAGTATACAAGGGGTATGCACAAGAAGAAGGTATTGACTATGGATAAACCTTTGCACCCATTGCTAGAACATGAGTCAAAATTCTACTTGCTTATGCTACATACAAAGGATTCAAGGTATACCAAATGGATGTCAAGTCTACATTCCTAAATGGAATACTAGAAGAAGAGGTATACTTTGTTAACCAGAAGGGTTTGTTGATCCTAACAAGAGAAACATGGTTTGTAGACTACACAAAGCCTTGCATGGATTAAAAAAAGCACCTAGAGCATGGTATGAAAGACTTCACTCCTATCTCATAAGTATTAGATTTGTAAGAACTAGTGAAAATAGTAATCTATACTTAAAAGAAGATACTGACGATAACATTTTGATTGCTGAAATATTTGTTCATGATATCATATTTGGTGGTAATGATATGTTATGAAAATCATTTGCTAATAAAATGAGCAAAGATTTTGAGATGTCAATGTTTGGGGAGATAAAATTATTTCTTGGTTTTACAGATTCTTCAATAGGATGCAGACATATATATCACACAATCCAAATACATCAAGGAAGTGCTGAAGAAATTCAAAATGGAAGATTCCAAACCAGTTGGAACACCTATGGAAACCGGATGCAAGATGACAAAGGAAGACAAGTCAACCGAGGTAAATTAGACCCTATATAGATCTATGATTGGAAAACTCATGTATGTTGTTCATACTAGACCAGATACATCACATGCAGTTGGAATAGTTGCAAGATTCTCTGCTAATCCAAAGGAATCACACATGACTGCTGTCAAATTTTTTTTGAGATACTAAAGAATACTGAGGACTATGGATTATGGTACAAAAGAGAAGGAAAATTTGAGCTTCGAGTCTATATAGATGCTGATTGGGCTGGAAACTTAGATGAAAGAAAGAACACAACATGAGGAGCATTCTTTCTGGGTGACAAACTTGTCACATGGATAAGTAAGAAGCAAGGATGCATCCCACAATCTACTGCAGAAGCAGAATATGTGACTGCTGCTGCAAATTTATCCAACATCGCATGGATCAAGAAATTACTGGAAGGTATGAATATGAAAATGATTGAACCTATGATTATTTATTGTGACTATACCAGTGCAATAAACATATGAAAGAACCTTGTCATGCATGCTAAGAATAAGCATATTGCTATAAAGTATCATTACTTAAGAGAACAAGTACAAGAGAAAGAGGTGATACTGGAATATGTTCAATCCAAGGAACAATTAGTTGACATATTTACAAAGCTATTTCCTAAAGATACATTTGAATACCTAAGAAAGAGACTAGGGGTCTGACCCTTGTCTATTGGTCACTAAGCTGACTAGGAGGCTGCATCAGCCTACACATTATCAACAGATCATTCATGTTGATGAAAGCAAATAGATGGAATAAAAAGATACATCAGTACACATGAAGGTACTTATCTGCATCGAATACTAGAGTTATTATATTGTTGATAGAGAGGAAATTCAAGGAGTATATTATAAAAAGGAGGAAGGATATAGTTTGGCATTGCTATAAAAGGGAGAGAGATTATATATCCATATGAAATATCCATCATGATCATCCAAAGGGGGAGAAGTATCCTAAGGGAGAGATTATATCCACATGAGAAATATCTATTACTGTCAAAGGAAAAAAAAAAGATATCCATCAAGGAGAGGAACAATCAAAGGGAGAGAAAACATCAGAGAAAGATTCAAAGAAACATCCATCTAAGGGAGAGAATGAGGAATGAAGAAAGTACTCTACAAGAATCAAATCTAAGTTAGAAGAGATTACCAAGAGTTAGACATTTGTATTGGTTATAGAAAAATAAGTTTGGTAGAGATTGATGAAATGACAACTGATATATTTCATATTATATTAGCATTATGTATTATGTTGCCATAAATGCCAAAGGGAGAGATTGATGAACTATAACTAATTGAATGTTTGAAGAAGCTAAGTTGATAATCAGTGAGCTGCAAAATGTTAACGCAATACATTAAATTAGTTAATGTATTGTATTGTCATTGATGTCAAATTTATATAATCTAATTGGTTATATACATATAGTCAAAGACTTCAAAGAACCAAATAGATAAAGGTTATGTTATCAGTAAATTCATAAAATTTCAATATACACCAAGTGACAACAAACACCGATGGATAGTGCACACCGACGGATAGAGAACCCTGAGAGAAGAGTCACAGTGATACCCGAGAAAGATACCCGAGAAAGAATCGAGAAGAACCAAAGTGATACCCAAGTAGAACTAAATGTCATAGTGTTTCCTGATGGAAAGACAACCCCGATGGACAGAGATGCTCGAGGAAACTAAAGTCAAGACAAAGCAAACAAGGAGTTAAACATCAATCAGAAGTGAAGTTCAGAAATGAAAAAAGACTTAGTTGGTAGGAGATAAATATGGAGTTAATTGATTGATTACATTGTTTTCATTGAAAAGTTAAAAGCCAAAGATAATATAGAGATTAAAGCTAGTTTTATTCTAGTTGTCAAGGAGAAATTTGTGGGATAAAACTAAAGAAAGCTTTAAAGAAAGAATGGCAAGATTTGTGGATCACGTCAAGAACAAGAAAGACAAGGAATTAGAAATGGTGAAATCATGTCTATAAGAGAGACAAGATAATTCATTATGAATTGGGGGAGAATAAGAAAGGATGTTGAAGAGAATACTGGTGAAGATAAGAAGTCCTCATATAATCTTGATCAAACAAGCTGAAGAATAGAGCTAAAGATTTTTGCGGACACCGAGCAATAGAGGAACAACAACATCACTAATAAAAAAGAAGTGGAGAAAAGGAACATAAGGGAAACATTGATCAAAAAGGTATTATGAGCTTACAATAGATCTGAACATCTGCAAGATTAAAGTTGTATTTATGAACATATCATATACTGTTTCAATTTAACTATTGATTCAAAAAATCTCTTAACAGAGTGGGATTTAACTATCCTTTATATATTGAGATACATCCCAAGGAGTATCAAAAAGTTTCTCATGAAGATAACATAGTGAAATGCCAAATATCAAGTGACAAACTATTATATTTAAATCATCTAACAAGGTTGCACTTAACAATGTGTTTGAAGCCTTTAATAGGGTTGGCTCTTCACCGAGATCAGTTCAAAAGAGTGAAATTTTTTGGTTACCGATCCCAAGTGGTTTTTCCCCTAAAAGGGTTTCCACGTTAAAAATCCATGTCTCAAATGTGTATATGGTTCATTGCTTTAATTTTTTTCTTTACACATTACTAAAACAAGATTGATCGGTAAACACTAAGTTATTTACTGTATTTTGGTAAAGGCTAGATGACTATTCATTGAAGCTTAAGAAGAAGGATAAACCATGTATTCCGAGCATTAGTTATTTGACAAGATTAGTTAAAGGCATACATCTTGTAGGATTGAAGATAACTAGAGGTTTATAATTATGGTATAAAGTTTTGGGTTGATTTATTGGATTATTTTTGAGGCCATTGATTCACCCCCCCTCTCAGTTATTCTAACAATATACACATATACACACATACACAGATAAACACATACACACACATATACACATATGTGTGGGTATATATACACATATGTATACAAAAACACACACACACACATATATATATATATATATAGACACACACATGTGTATGTTTGTATATACACACATACATGTATACACATATACACACATTTGTGTATATACACACACATATACATATACACACATACACATGTGTGTATGTTGATACACACATGTGTGTGTATATATACACATATACACACATGTGTGAGTATATATACACACATATGTGTGAGTATATATACACACATGTGTGTATATATACACATATGTATATACACATGTGTGTATATACACATGTATATACACACATGTATATATACACACATGTATATATATATACATATACACACATACACATACATATACACACATGTATAAAGCTTAAATTTGGTTTTATAAAATTTGGAATTGGAATAGCCAATTCAAATTCCACCTATTTAGGTGGAAGATGCATACTCCCATTTTGGGGCAAAATTGGAATTTAAAAATTCTAATTCCAATTTTGTAAGATGGACACAAACATGGAATTGGCATTTTCCAAAATTAGATAATGCCAATTCTCGTCTAATTTCATGAAACAAACGGTTAGCTCACATGGATTGAGGGAAGTTGCATCTCCACCATTGATCATTTCCTTTTGCCTCTCAATCTCAACCAACCATTTCTTGGAATCTCTTATAAAAGGGATAGATCCTTTGCTCATGAAGTAGAAGAAGATTTGGAGTAGAGTTATAATACTATTTTCATTCTAGAGCTCATTTGTGCACTCATAGTTCTTACTTGTATAGTAGTTTACTTGCATTCTTACATTGTTAGCATCATTTCTTATCTTAATGGCACTCTAGAATCCTTTCATAGCTTAATACAGATGCATTGTTCTTCTCATTTGGTAGCTTAATATTTCATCTTAGTTTCATTTCTTATAGTAGTCATGCATTTAGTTTGATAGTTCATACATTTCCATTTTTAATGTCTTTAAGAGAAAAGTATGCAAGTATATGCATCTTGCTCTATCTTGCATTGAATCTTCCATTTTGGAGTAGTCAAGTCACTGATTTTCTATGTCCAATCTGATGGGCAACTCATGAGAATCACACTCACTTCAACTAGGAAGCAATAATCTAGTTTCAATGGTGTTTTATGCTATGTTTGATCTTCATTTTGATACTAACCCGTTTTGATATAATGGTTTATTGAAGTGTTTGGTTGGAGATTATGATCACACATTTTACCACACACACATTTGAAGTGCCTCAGTCTAAAATATCTATTTAAACCTTCTTTCCTCTCATTTGAAAGGACCCCAATTTTGAGTTTCTAAGCACAATCTTTATGCAAGTTTTGGAGTTAATTGCGATCAAAATACATCGATCATTTTATCATATTTCTAAAATCTTCAAAGTCAAAGCATTGCTAGTATCAACTTTGAGCACCATTCAAAGAAACATTTCAAGAGAAGAGGAGAGAAGCAATAGAGGCTTGAATTATATATTGGTTTTCACTTAATTGCTTATTTGATTTCCAATAGAGTAGATTTTGTTTCTATTGTTTATGGGGCTTTATGATGATTAATAGTTGGTTCTTTGATTAGTTTAGTACTATTAAACCAGTTTTTGAGCTTGTGCATATTTTAATCACTCCATCACCCTTCAAGGTGTGTTCCATCCACTGAAAAACAAGTATTCTCAAAGTCCCTCCATTATCAAACACACATCTTCCATCATTCCATCCATCCTATCCAATCCTTTTCATAAACCCTTATCCTACTTCTTCCAACATTCCATTTTCATCTCCGTTTATCATTACCTTACCAACATCTTTGAGCATACCACCAAAAGATATGGTCCATTATTTTATATCTTTCAAGAGCACTATCCAAGGAAAAAGATGCTTGAATCCTTCTTCTATGTCCTATCACGAGTCTATCATCTTCCCAAAAAGTGAAAAAGTAAAAAAAAATGTTGCCTTGATGAAAACCTGGCAAACAAGCGTCTTGGTAACACAAAAAATTTCAAGAGAAATAATTTTGTGTAATAGTGAAAACTTGCCAAATAGGCACTTTGGGAAAGTACAATGATGAAAACCTGACAAACATGTGTCATGTGTAATCTATGAACTTGCATTCCATACTTGGGGACAAGTTCCATTCATATTTTCTTATTATATTATATCCCTTTCATTTCCTCCATTATTCCTATGTCCCTCATATCCCTTATCTTATAAAAATCCATATTCCCTTTTCCCAGCTTTGATCTTGACAAGGCTAGGGATCTCCCTAGAAGAATCACATGTCTTATATACTTCATGTTTTCCACATCCCTTTGGTCCATATCCCCTATCTTGTCCACATCCCTTTGGTCTATATCCCTTATCCTATCTACATCCCTTCTGTTCATATTTTTTTATCTTATCACAACCTTTAATCCATATCCCTTCCCCTTGTCCATTATTGATCTTGCTTATCCTATCATTATCCTATCCAAATCCCTCTCTTGGTCTTGACATAAAATAAGGATGTAAAAATGAAAAACATGTTTTTCAAAAATCCTCTCAACATGTCCTTTTCTATGCATCACATACCAATCAATGCATTGTTTCATTACCCTATCTTGTCATGTCTAACTCCTAATCTTGGTAAAAACAAGTTATCCCATCCCATCAATAGTCCTTTCCATCCAAAAAACTTCAAGACATACTAAGAGACCTTTGGCCTTCATCCATCTATTAGTTCATCCATAAATCCATAATTTCCTTGCCTCGCTAAACACTGGGGGTTGTCTCAAAAAGTTCTTAAAAAATTCACAAAATTGCATTAATTCTTGAAAAAAATACATAAAAATTACAAAAAGTCCTTAAACAAATCCATAAAAGTTTTATAAAGTCTTGAAAAAATTCCTAAAAAGGGCAAAAGGTCCTGAAAAAAATCTAAAACATCAGAAAATGTCCTGAAGAAACCACCCAACCAAAAAAATCAAAACACATAAAAATCCTGCAATAAAATCATCCCTGTTACGAGAAGCAAAAAATGACGATCAAACAATCAATCAAATGTCAAAACTATGAGCTTCATAAATAAAAAATGGACTCATGCGACTCATCTCTATCAACAACAATCAATCAATCAATCCAATCAAAATCAAGCTATTAATTGTCTTAGATAGTGACAAATATACTCGAAACTAGACAAATTGGTCTTATACAGGAAGTCCATTCCTTAAACCAGACACATCCACAATCAAACACCAAAACCAAGCCAATAGAGGAACAATAAGGCTGTTGACTAGGTTAGTCATGTCAGTCTATTGTCAATTTATCTTTCGCGATTGTGTTCTTATGCTCCTCAAGGATACCACTGAGTGGTGAGAGTATCTATGATGGATCATAATATTGTTTTGTTTGTTTGTTGTTTGTGGAGTGTTTCAATTAAATTTTGGGGCAAGGATGATTCAAGATAAATTTGATAGGAGTTATCACACATATGGCAGCCACACAATTCCATGATCTGAGCTAATCTCAATAAGATAATTGAACATTTCTTATCTTTTATCTGCTTGGTATTATAAGAGGTAATAGTGGTATTCAGATGATCAATATCTAGGTGCATATGTATCTCCTTTTTTTCAAATAAGGTGCAATGATGAACAAATGTTGAAACAAAAATATGGCAAAGTCTTGGTTACATCAATAATTTTGATCGTAATAAACTTTTTTTTCTTACTAATTTTCTTCTAGCTAATACATGCATGTACTCAGATACATTGTGCATTTTAGGTTTGCAATCATTTATTGCATGAGAAAAGGAAAAAAAGAACATGTGCATATTAGATCATATAATCAATGCATCCATCATCAATAACATCATGACTAACATTGGAATACACACATCATCATAATATAACAGTATAATATTTTCAAAAAATTAACGCTCCTATCACACCTTTTTGCTCAATTTGTTAAGGGGGCATAAAATCTACCTGCTATCGCCAAGATAGGATCAAATCTGAAAATTCTTTGACACAGCGCGACATGACACATTGTATCAAAGAGGATTAAATGTAGACACCCAAAAATGAACAGACTTGCGAGTTCACATTTAACTACTAATTCTTCTTCTTTTTGATTAAATGGTTCTTTAATTATTTAATTAATCATCTTAATTCTTCTATGTCCTAACCTTATCATCACTTAATCATTTCTCAATGTTAATTAAATAATTAGTCTTATTTATTTAATTTCACCTTAATTAATTAGTCTTTACTAGTTAATTAAGTTCAATTTCTAAATTCCCATAGTTTAAATAATTATCAATAGTTATTTTAATTAGCTAATTATTTATTCTCAATTAAATTAATAACCCAAAATTAATTTAATTTAATTTCTGACTAATTTCTATTTAATTTCATTCACATTTCAAATTAATTTCGCTTTCTTCTAACTTGAATTTTTAATTCAGTTTTAATTCTAAAATCTTCCAAAATTTAGAGAAAAACTATTTTACGAGGAATTAAGAAATCTGTAAATCAAAAAGAGCTTTAATTCAATACAATCATTTAATTATCCTTAAAATTGGAAAACTGAAAATCATTCTTTTAATCAAAAAATCAATTTATTTTTGGAAATAGATTTTCTCCAAATTGATTTATATTACCTTTTTTCTTTTTCTCCTCAAAATAGGAATTTATTCATCTTCACTCCATCTCTAATTATCTCGTCCATTCAATTTTCTTTCACAGGATCAATCTCAACTATCGATCTGTCTAAAATCACTATTTAAACCTTCTTCTTTCTCATTTGAAAGGACCCCGATTTTGAATTTCTAAGCATAATCTTTATGCATGTTTTGGAGTTAATTGCGATCAAAATAGGTCAATCATTTTATCACATTTCTTGAATCTTCCAAGTGAAAGCATTTCCAATATCAACTCTGAGGACCATTCAAAGCAATGTTTCAAGGGAAGAAGAGAGAAGAAACAACGACTTAAATTATCTATTGGTTTGCACTTAATTGCTTATTTGATTTCCAATTGATTAAATTTTATTTTTGTTGTTTGTGGGGATTTATGTTGATTATTAGTTCATTCTTTGATTAGTTCAGTGCTATTAATCCTCTATTTGAGCTTGTGCAGATTTTAATCACCCCATCACCCCTCAAAGTGTGTGCCAATGTTGATCTTGCCCACATTTCCATCCACTCAAAAGAAAGTCTTCTCACAATCCCTCCATTATCAAACACATATTTTTCATCATTTCATCCATCCCATCCAATCCTTTTCATAAACCCTTATCCCACTTCATCTAACCATCCATTTTCATCTCTCTTTATCATTACCTTACTGCCAACATCTTTGAACATACCACCAAAAGATATGGTCCATTATTTCATATGTTTCAAGAGCACTATCCAAGGAAAAAGATGCTTTAGTCCTTCTTTGTTGTCCTATCATGAGTATATCATCTTCCCAAAAAGTAAAAAAGTAAAAAAAATAATAGTGGCCTTTATGAAAACTTGGAAAATAGGCATCTTGGTAACAAAAAAAATTGAAGAGAAATACTTTTGTCTAATAGTGAAAACCAGGCAAACATGTGCTTTGGGAAAGTACCATGATGAAAACTTGATAGACAAGTGTCATGTGTCATCTATGAACTTCTTGGATTCCATACTTGGGGGAAAGTTCCATTCATATTTTCTTATTATATTATATCCCTTTCATTTCATCCATTATTCCTATGTCCCTCATATACCTTATCTTATCAGCACCCATATTCCTTTTTCCCATCTTTGATCTTGACAAAACTAGGGATATCCCTAGAAGCATCACATGTCTTATCTACTTCATGTTCTCCACATCCCTTTGGTCCATATCCCCTATCTATTCCACATCCCTTTGGTCCATATCTCTTATCCTATCCACATCCCTTTGGTCCATATTGTTTATCTTATCACAACCTTAATTCCCTATCCCTTCCCCTTGTCCTATTGATCTTTCTTACCCTATCATTATCCTATCCAAATCCCTCTCTTGGTATTGACATAAAATAAGGACGTAAAAATGCAAAACATGTTTTTCTAAAATCCTCTTGAAATGTCATTTTCTATGCATCACAAACCATTAAATGCACTATTTCACTACCCTATCTTGTCATGCCTAACCCCTAAGCTTGGTAAAAATATGTTATCCCATCCCATGGACAGTCATTGCCATCCAAACTGCTTAAAGAAATACTAAGAGACCTTTGAACTTCATCCATTTACTAGTCCATCCTTCAGTCCATAATTTTCTTGCCTTGCTACACACTGGGGACAATGTCAAAAAGTCCTAAAAAAATCCATTGAAATTACATACATTCTTGAAACAAATCCATAAAAATTGCATAAAGTCCTAAAAAAATTCATAAAAACTGCATAAAGTCCTAAAAAAATCCAAAACATCAGAAAATGTCCCAAAGAAACCAACCAACCAAAAAAATCAAAACACATAAAAATTCTGCAATAAAATCATCCCTATTACAACAAGCACAAAGCAATGGTCAAACAATCAATGAAATGTTAATACTATGAGTTTCATAAATCAACAATGGTCTCATGTGACTCATCTCTATCAACAATCAAATATGTCATTAATCGAATCAATCAATCGATCAAACCAATCAAAATAAAACTATCAATTGTCTTAGACAATGAAAAATATACTCAAAACCACACAAATCAGACTTATACGGGTATCCATTCCTAAAACTGGAAACATCCACAATCAAACACCAAAACTAAGCCAATCAAGTAACAATAAGGCTATTGACTAGGTCACTCATGTCAGTCTATTGTCAATTTATCTTTTGCAATTGTGATCTTATGCTCCTCAAGAATACCACTGAGTGGTGAGAGTGGCTATGATGGATCATAACCTTGTTTTCTTTCTTTTCTATTTTTGGAGTGTTTCAATTCACTTTTGGGGTAGGGATGATTTAGTATAAATACGATAGGAGCTCTCACGCATCTGGCAGCCAAGAAGTTCCACGATATGAGCTAATCCCTAGAAGATAATTGAACATTTCTTATATTTTATTTGCTTGTTGTTATCTGAGGTAATGTCAGTATCTAGATGGTCAATATCTGGGTTATATGTATCTCCTTTTCAAATAAGGTGCAATGATGAATAAATGTTGAAACAAAAATCTGGCAAAGACTTGGTTATATCAATTATGTTGATCACAATAAAGTTATTTTTCTTACTAATTTCATACTAATTTTCTTCTAAGTAACACATGCATGTACTCAGATACATTGTGTATTTTAGGTTTGCATTCATTTAATGCATGAGAAAAAGAAAAAAAATGTGCATATTAGATCATATAATCAATGCATCCATCATCAATAACATCATGACTAACATAGGAATGCATACATCATCATCATATAAAAGTACAATGTTTTCAACAAATTAACTCTCCTCTCACACATTTTTGCTCAATTTGTTGAGGGGGCATAAAATCCGCCTGCTATCGCTGGGGCAATTTGGGGCACGATCAAATCTAAAAATTCTTTGACACAATGCGACAAGCCACATTGTATCAAAGAGAGGAAAATGTAGTTACCCAAAACTGGACAGAATTGCGAGTTCACATTGAACTACTAATTCTTCTTCTTTTTAATTAAATTGTTCATTAATTGTTTAATTAATCATCTTAATTCCACTATGTCCTAATCTTTTCATCACTTAATCATTTCTCAATATTAAATAAATAATCAATCTTATTTAATTAATTTTACCTTAATTAATTGGTCTTTATTAGTTAGTTAAATTCAATTTCTAAATTCCCATAGTATAAATAATTATCAATAATTATTTGAAATAGCTAATTATTTCTTCTTAATTGAATTAATAAGCCAAAATTAATTTAATTTAATTTAATTTATTTTTTGACTAATTTCTATTTAATTTCATTCTCATTTTGAATTAATTCTGTTTTCTTCTAAATTGAAATTTTAATTTAGTTTTAATACCAAAATCTTCCAAAAATCAGAGAAAAATATTTTTTTGAGAAATTAAGAATTCTGAAAATCAAAAAGAGCTTTAAATTGATAAAATCATTTAATTATCTTTAAAATTGGAAAATTGAAAATCATTCTTTTAATTAAAAAATCAATTGTTTTTTGGAAACTAATTTTCTCCAAATTGATTTATATTATCTTCATTCTTTTTCTCCTCAAAATAGGAATTTATTCATCTTCACCCCATCTCTAATTATCTAATCCATTCAATTTGCTTTCACAAGATCAATCTCAACCATCGATCAGTTTTAAATCTCTATTTAAACCTTTTTCTTTCTCATTCAAAAGGACCCCGATTTCAAAATTCAAAGGACAATCTTTATGCAGGTTTTGGAGTTAATTGTGATGAAAATACATCAATTATTTTATCATATTTCTTGAATATTCCAAGTCAAAGGATTGCCAGTATAAACTCAAAGCACCATTTAAAGCAACATTTCAAGAGAAGAAGAGAGAAGCAACAAACAATTGAATTATCTATTGGTTTGCATTTAATTTTTTATTTGATTTCTGATAGAATAGATTTCATTTCTGTTGTTTGCGGGGATTTATGATGATTATGTTAGTAATAACTAAGAGGGGGGTGAATCAGTGGCCTAAAAAATATTCCAATTAATCAACCCAAAAACTTAGTACCACAATATTAAGCCTCTAGTTATCTTCAATCCTATAAGATGAATGACTTAAAATATACTTATTAAATTACTACTGCTTGGAGTGCTTTGTTAAACCTATTCTGTATGTTTACCGAATAAAAGTCTTTCAATTTACCAAAAAATAGTAAATTACTTACAGTTTACTGATCAATCCAGATTGGCCATGTGTAATGCAAAACACTAAAGTAATGACTCATAAACACATTGACACAGTTTTTTAACGTGGAAACCCTGTTAAGGGAAAAACCACTTGGGACCGGTAACCCAAAATTTTCACTCTTTTGAAGTGAGATTGGTGAAGAGCCAACCCTGTTAAACATTATAAACACACTATTAGGTGTGATATTGTTAGAGGATTTAAAAGATTAGTTTGTCACTTGATATCAGGCATTTATATGCTACCTTCCTTGTCCAAACTCTTCTGGTTTGTCAAATGGTATCTGGCATCTCATGCTATCTTCATGATCAAAATTTTTGATACTCCTTGGGATGTATCTCAATATAGAAAGGATCTTTAAATCCTGCTCAGTTAAGAGACTTTCTGAATCAATGGTTAAAATGAAATAGTATGATCTATCCACATATACAACTTATACTTGCAGATTTTTAGATCTATTGTAAGCTCATTAAACCAATCTGATCAATATATCTTTTTGATACCTTTGCTCCACTTTTGTTCTGCTTGATGATTCTATGCTTTGTTGCTCAGTGTCTACAGAAATATTTAGCTCTTTCCTTAGCTTGATTGATTAGGACTGTATGAAGTTGTTCTTCATCAATTTCTCTCTAGCATCCTCTTTTCATTCAATCCCCTTAATTTGTAATGAATTAAGTTGTCTCTTTATAGACATGATATCACCATTTCTAGGTTCTTGATTTCTTGATCTTGGTGTGATCCACAATCTTAGCCAATCTGATTTAAATCAAAACTCCTGTTTATCTTGTAGAGGTCTTCTTGCCAACTGGACAAAATAGCTTTAAATCCTTTAATTATCTTTGGCTTTATCTTGTTGATGAAAACAATGATAACTACCAGTTATGTCTATATTTAGCTCCGCCAACTAGATATTTTGTCATTTCTAAACTCCAGTTAACTTCGGTGTTTTAACTCTTTGAAAGCTTTGGTCAACACTCCAGTTCTCCTCGGGCTTCTCCATTGACGTTGTCTATCCGTAGGGGTTATCTGTCCATTGGGTTACACTATGATTATAGCTGTTGGGTATGCTTGTGATTCTGCTTGTTGGTAATGCTCATCAAGTTTCTTGCTCGAGCATCACTGTGACTTAACTTTCGGTGATCTCTGTCTGTCGGGTTCCACTAGCCGTCGGTGTTTGAAGTCACATAGTGAATGCTTGTCTTTTATACATTAATGAAAGCATAATTTTTATTTCTCTGATTGTCTGAAGCCTTTTGACACTTTTATTATAACCAATTATATTATATCAAGTTGACATCAATGAAAATACAATCCATTAACTGATTTAATGTCTTGCATTATCTTTCTGCATTTCGGTGATCAACTTAATGTCTTCAAACATTAAATCAGTTATATGTCATCAATCTCTCCATTTGGCATTGATGGAAATGCACTACATTATCATACTATACTATTACTAATACAATATAAAATATAACAATTTAGTCAATCTTTCCTATTGTAACTATTACAAATGCCTGGTTCTCGGTAAGCTTAAATAGCTTAGATTTGTTTCTTGCATAGTGATTTTCTTCAATCTTCAATTCATTCATTGGATGGATGTAGCATCTAATGTCTCTATTTTGATATTTTCTCTTCTTTGACTGATCCTCTTCTTGATATTCTCTTTTTCCTTTGACAACAATCTCTCTCTTTGTATGAACTCTCTCCCTTTGTTACTTCTCTCCCTTAGATGGATATTTCATATGTAATCAATCTATCCCTTTCAATATTGATTAACTCTTCCTTTTGATTCTTAGGAACTTCTCTTCATGGATAATGATATAATATGATAATGAGATAATTAATCTCCCCCTTTGATAAAAATTTCAAACAAGTTTCTTCTATATCATCTTCCATCCCTTTATATAATATATTCCTTGAATTTCCCTATCCATCAGAAATACAATGTTTTTGGTCCAGACTTGTACCTTGCTGTGTACTGATGTATTTTTTGCTGTTCATCTTGGTGTTTGCATCAACATGAATGATCTTCAGATTATGTATGGGCCGATGCAGCCTCCTAGTCAGCTTACGGACCGATAGACAAGGGTTGGACCCCTAGTCTTTGTCTCAGGTACTCAAATGTATCTTTCAGTAATGGCTTGGTGAATATATAAGCTAATTATTCCTTTGATTGAACATATTCCAATATCACCTCATTTTCTTGCACTTGTTCTCTCATATAGTGATACTTGATAGCAATATGCTTAGTCTTAGCATGCATGACTGGATTATTAGAAATGTTAATTGCAGTGGTATTATCATAGTAGATAATTGCTGGTTCAAGAATCTTCATATTCATACCTTCCAGAAACTGTTTGATCCATGCAATATTGGAGCAATTTGAAATAGAAGCCACATACTCTACTTCTGTAGTAGACTGAGAGATGCATCCTTGCTTCTTGCTGATCCATGTGACAAGTCTGTCACCCATGAAGAATGCTCCTCTAGTTGTGCTCTTTCGGTCATCAATGTTTCCAGCCCAATCAACATCTGTATAGACTTGTCACATTTATGGAAACACATCTGGAATATTGATTGATTGAATAGATGTTAAGTTTTGGTGATTAAGTTCTGAAATTGACTAAGTACAGAAACATAAATGCAGAGGTATTTTGGGTATCAAAGATTGAGATCAATGAGTTATCATGTGCGAGATTAGAGGAAGATACTATGGGGTATGTATGACATAAATATAAGATTGATTTGATTTTTTTGATGAGTATATAGAGTTAGAGAGATTTGAAGATATGCAACAATAATAGAACAATGAAACAAAGCAGTTGGATAACAATGATGATTTGGGGAGTATGACGTGGATTCATGGTAAGATAAGTTGGATTATGACTATGTATAATCTATATTTTGGTTATGTAAGAGTGCCAACTTTGTATTTTCTCTTTGGATTATTAATTCTATTTTGTATTGAGAGCCGAC
>MU224910.1:1716333-1729156 GCA_018584345.1 Thuja plicata | reverse complement strand
ATATATATATATATATATATATATATGTATATAAATAATTTTTGTAAAGCAAAGATATATGGGAGATTAATGAGCGAATATATCTTTATGTGAAAATGGCAGAGTAGAGGATGACAAAGATCATTGGAGAACTATGAATGGAACCATCTAAGAATTAAAGATGCTTGTTTTTGTTTATTATTGAAGAATATTTTGTAACAAAATTTTCGTTGTAAGAGCTGTAAGCTCATTTGGCCCCTAACAAGGTGTTGTATACCTTTAACAGGGTTGTATTCCTCTAACAAGGAATTCTACTATGTAATATTCAGCTCCTAACATGGCTAGGTCACCTAACAGGGACATTATATTTTAGTGCATGCTTGTGGGTACCATCCCACTGGGGTTTTCCCTTGGCCATGGTTTCCTCGACAACAAATAATGGTGTTACGAGTTTTGTGATATTTTTTTATGCTCTTTTCATTTAAGAAAGTTTATGGTTTATGTGGAATTGGTTTAAAATTTAGTTTAAGTGCTATAATACTGATTCACCCCCTCTCAGTATTACTTAATCCTAACAATTGGTATCAGAGATTTTGGCCCTTGGAGAGAAAGCTTAATAGCTTAAGGGAGATCAAAATGGATTCAGATAATTTGAAAGAGAACTTTGAAGCTACACTTGAAGACCTTGATAAATAAAAAATAGAAAATGGTGACTTGAGATTTAAATTAAGGAGAGCTGATGGATTCATCAAGAAATTTAAGGACCAGCTTGAAATTTCCAAAAATGAGAGATAAGATCTTATGGTTTAGATAAAAGAAGATTCAGATAATGATAATTTAGATTAGATAAAGAAACTTGAACAAGAGAATGATTCTTTGAAGCTTGAAAATGAAATAATGGCTAAAGAGATTCAACAAGAAAAGAATGCTAAGATCAATATTGAAAATGCTTTGAAAAATGCAAATGTTTTGATGGAAAAAATGAAGAATGAGGCTGACCATTACAAGAACAAGTATCTAGAATAGGATAAATGTAATCATATCATAAAGGGTGAACTTGTTGAGACAAAGAAACAAATTGAGAAACTTCACATGAGAAGTGACTTGATCGATGAACAAAGAGATAGACAAAAACCTAAAGGAGATATGACTGGTATTGGTTTCAATGAAGCTGAATGTTCCAAGAATCAAGAAGAGAAACCAGATGCAAAGATTGATGCAGAAAACCTACTCTTGAAGAACCTAAAGAACTGATTAGACCTTTTAGAGGTAGATGTTTTGGTTGTAACAAGTTTGGACACATGAAAAGAGATTGCAGAGGTAATACCCCTTTCAAAATTTTTTCTAGTTTTTGTTTTAACTATAATGCATATGGCCACAAGAAGACAGAATGCAGGAAACTTGATTAGACTAGATACATAAAATACAACAATAGAGGAGAATCGATAGCTAAGATCACATGCTACAAATGAAATAAAATTGGACACATTGCGAAGTATTGTAAATTATAGGTTAATCAGGACATAAGACCTCCTATATGTTACAAATGAAACAATCTAGGTCATATAGAAAAGTTTTGCAGGTATAATCGAGTAAATAACATAAGAGTACCACCTCCTATGAATACAAAGAATAATGACAATGATACTGGTAAAAGTATTACAGAACTCAAGAGTGATTTTGATAGTTGTTTCAAGAAAGCAGAAGATAACAGTAGTGATAAGATATGGAAAATCAAAGACACAAGTGAGATATTGGTTAAGGGAGAGATAATAGATGCTACTGGATCTTTGCCTGATGCTAGCAAAGAAGAATCAACCTAATTGGTCGAGCATGGCCTTAGGGGGAGCATTGGATGAGCATATCAGAATATATCCAACCCTTGATTATGTGGGTTAAGCTCTAGCGAGCTTAGGTATGATATTGTCCGACATCATGGAACATATATCTAAGAGTGCAACATTGGATGATGCATATATTATGATCGCGAGATTTATGACTAACTGGACAGTATTGTGTAATGCGATTTTTTAATACTTAACAATGTATAAAGAACCTAATGGTTATCAATTTCCTTACCATTTGATAAGAAATGACCTAAGGAGATTAGAGAGCAAAGAGATTCAAACTATCTAGCAACTACCTTGCATGATCAATCTAAGTGAATACTCAGAATTCAACGTGTAAAAGGTATTTACATCTATAGATGCTATGGATGCACCTTTGATATATGATGTTGTGGATAGACCTAGGTATAAATTTGAGAAAAATCCTTTTAAGTCATGTGAAGATGACCCTGAAGAAGCATTTTCCCAGACATCACACGACGTCTTGCATGAAGAAGACATTAGGGCATATATTCATTGCAAGTATGACATACTGGGTATTGGTGAAATTTATACTGAGATGGAGTACATGACAGATTATGGCAAGAAAGTATGATGAAATTATTGAAGAGACTCAGATAGCATTGGATCAGATACTAATGGCTACTATTCCTAAGAAGACTCCACCTCCTAAACCTACAATTCCTACACCTTTAGGAATGGGAGAGAGTTCCAAAAGAGCTAAGGAAAGTTTTGAGAAGAGTGAAGATGATATGCAACTAGATTTCTATGTTTTTGGTGTGCCTATGATTCTTGACACTTCATATGATGAGAGGGATCCATTTGAAGGAAAAATTGAAAATATAGTGGCTAAGGATAAAGAACAGAAAGAGGAAGAAAATAGAGAGGAAGAACAAAAGGAAATGGAGTAGAAAGAAGAAGAAGCAAAAGTTGAAGTCAAAACTAAACTTGACACATATTCTATTTTATTGTTGGCAAGTAAAGAAAAAATTATTGATGTGTTGGAAATAATGGAATGGTGTACTGAGAGGGGAGGGGTGAATAAATACCCTCAAAACTTTTATCAATTAACCTTTATCCTTTTAGTAATCAATTGTATTACCAACCATTTATGTTATCTTATCTTTGCATATGTTATATAAATTCATAATTCAATAAGCATGTAAAACATTCATGAAATGTATAGACACATGACACAAGATTTGGTAATGCAGAAAACCCCTGTTAGAAGGTAAAAAATGTGGTGGGGATGAAACCCACAAAGTTTCACTATCTGCAAAATGGAAGGGGCCAGTTAAGGCTTACAATTTTGATCACTTGTGATGGTCTACCCTATTAGGAGTATTATGTAGAGACTAGTTAAGGTCTATTCTGTTATGAGCTTTAGCAACACTATTTAGTGTGCACTCAATTAAGATATTTACAAAGGATTGTTAAATACACCTTTCTCAAGGATTTCTTCTATTTTCTACACTTGTTAGAATGTAGTAAAAAATATTCAATGACCTGAGTATGTGCAATCTACAATTGCTGATTACAGATCCAATAAAGATTACAAGTGATCAATACCTCTATTCTACTCGGTAGCCTTGGTTCTTATTCTTGATAAATGATTTTATCCTTGGCTATTCTTCTACATAAAACTCTTAGGATGATCCATAGATGTGCTCATCGGCTACAATAATCATCACACACATGTGTTCTGATAGATTACATATCTATTTATACAATGAATTGACCTAAAATGAGTTTCACGTATTACAATGATAAATCTCTGATCGAAGGTTTACAACTTGACCTTGATCTCCCAGTTTGGATGTTTCTAATTAGTTAGAATGATTCAAAAAATTACAATTACATTGCTTGTCCCTCAAGAAATGGATTTAAAGCAAATAGAAAAGCTAAATATAGAACACAATTGTTTTATCTTTCATGGAAGTCAGGTCCACATTTCTCGGGATTTTAACTGTCTCTTGATAGATTGATGCTCAGGTTTCTCTTTGGTATTTCGGGTTCCTCTGTCATCTGTTCTGTCAATTTTCACTGTACTCTACTTGTCGGGTTCCTCTATTGGGTTTTTTCTATGGGGTTCCCTTGTAACATTTTTGGGTTGCACCGTGTCATCGAGTTTCCTTGTAAACTTGTCTATCAGGTTTTCTCTAAACTATGACTTTTGGTGTTGGTGTTATCGATAGTTCAAAACTATTTTTCTTTTCATACTAATGGAAAAAATATGTCTTCAATCTCCCCCTTTGACATTAGTATCAAAAAATAATATGTGCAAATACTAAAATGTTTAGTAATGTACACCATGTATTTACCTTGTCATTTATGACTCCCCCTATGTATATGTAGGTATAGTATATGTATATACACTTGTAATCTCCTTTATACATATCATTTTCCCCTTTGTACCCTATCAATTTCCTCTTATACATATCACTTTCCCCATTTTTTGATATTAAGGGAAAAGGTGTTATCACTTACAACTTGTCAAAAATGTGGGAGTGAGAGTTGTTCATGTCCTCCATCATCTTTTCCCATTTCTCTTGAAGGTTTTCAAGTGCCATTTTCTCTAATATGATCCTGGCATGCATATCATAGATGTTGTTAGTGACAGACATCTCTGGGGTGGCTATCAATTGCCTTTCCATTGTCATATGTTTCTGTAGTAGTGTCAGATTCAGTAAGAGTAGAGCTTGTAGCTCGGTTACCTCATCCCTAAACCTTGATTCTGCCTCTTGGATTTGAAGTCTCAACTTCTTGGCTTCCATTACTTTTTCATAATGAAATTGTATTACATTTTTTGTTGTTGAGAGACTCTTTGAACACTAGAATTTAGATCTACATCTAGTTGTGCAATCTTTTCACTATTCTCCTTAGTGAATTTGTCTAAATTGCTTAACTTTTGAATTAAGGTGATTTCTTTTGAAATGATAGGTTCTAACTCATTTACTTTTTCAGAAAGCTTTACCTTGTTCTCAGCCACTTCTTGGCCGATTTTATTAGTTAATTTATACTGGTACTTCTGCTCTGCTCATTCTTCAATTACCTTTTCTGCATCCACATTCTGTGATTGGATGACGTCGGTAAGAATGGTAAGTTGATCAAGGATTGGGGATTGTGATCAACATCTATGTCAGGAACAATCTATGTTAATATGTCCCTTTTCATTTATAGCACTTGTGATTCCTTGTGCTCCTTCCTAAGATTTTCTTGCATAGCTTTTCACTGACATATTTCTCCATACTCAATTAGAGATTCATAATCCAATGTAGTTGGATCACATTATGGTATCTCTATTATTTCATCAAATGTAACTTGTAGTTTTTTTTCTTGTTCTTCTTCTTCTTGGATATTGTATGGGAATTACCTAAATATAGCACCATATCAAGATCCTTTGCTTGGTCAGATGTACTTGATGAAGGCTTTGGTGGTGTCTTGTCTTTTGCCTGTTGCTCGGTATCTTCTTGTCGGTTGGGGGTGGACATCTCCACATCAACCTTTGGTTTATCTACAACATCTCCTTCAGTATCTTTAGGAGTAGTATCATCTTGCTTCTTTTCTTCTTCACCTTTGTTTTCTATTTTCCCTCCATCTACTTCCTTTTGTGCTTCATTGGTTTCTTTTGTCTATCCATCTTTATTCTACTCATCGGGTGTGTCTTTCAATTCATCATTACCCTTATCCTTGGGTATGCTTGCATCTGGCTTGGGTGACTTCTACTTTTGTGAGATAATATTGATAGCCTATATCAATAGGGGAATTTGGCCTGGTATATTCACCTGCGCAAAATCTATAGTTGTCTCTTGTTCATCGGTTTGGTATGGAACAATAGTGACATCTTCATGTGTCTGTATCTCATCTACAGGATCTTCTCGGGTAATATCAATGATAGTATTATCGGGCCATGTTTTATCTGCACTATCCATATCCTTCTTAGCTGTTATGTTCAATGCTTCTTCATTTACATCCTCACCATCATTTGTAAAAATGTGTTCGGGGCTCAGTTTATCATGATCTTCTTCATTGTGTGGCTTGTCGGTGAGAGATAATTGTGGCTTAGGGATTGTGTCCTTTATAGGTACATCAAGTATCTTTCTCCTTTCATCCTAAGCTCAATTAGATGTCCCTATAGCACTTTGTAGGCTCTTAATTTTGGTGAGAACCTATTGGAATGTTGCTTCATCATTTCTTCAATCTCTTCCATCTTAGATTCAGGTGGCATAACTGAAGCTGGGACTCTTTTCCTTATTTGTTTCTCTTCCTTTAGTGCATATGTCCACCTTGCCAAAAATATATTCATAGGTTCTTGTGGAATCTTATCTTCAAATTGCATTGGTACATATTTGAATACACACATTGTTGTAATGATTGCCTCTTCTAACTTATCCTGGTCCTCGAGGTCCAAAGTTAGCCATTTTCTAATTTGGGGGTAGTTATTGATCTTGAATTAATAATTGATGCACACACCTCATCAATGGTGGTAGGGAACTTAATCTTAATAGGTTGTTCATCCTATTTAGTTTCCTCTATGTCTTCCTTAGTTCTGAGGAACTTTCTTCTTTTTGTTGGTGCCTTTTTCCCTGTTTGAGGCTTCCTTTTGTATGTCCTTACTTGTGCTTTCTTGATTGGTGAGGGAATTTCATCCTTTATTGTCTGACTTCTGATCCTAGATGCATCAGTGGTCCTTGGTTTCTTTTTTGTTGGTGGTGGTGCATCAGACTCTATAGATTCTGAGTTGCTCAATTTTTCTTCTTCACCGACGGGTGACTACCCCTCGGTGTCATCCTTTTGTTCAGACTCCTCATCATTTATCGACAACTTTTTCTTTAGTGTCTTGACCATTTTCTCTTTCTTCTTGTCAATATTCTTCACAACTAAGCCTATTTTTATTCTTTCCTTGGCTTCTTCATAGGTTCCAAAACTAGGTTTTTATTTGTCTAATGGTTCATTAATCAATGCTTCAATAGCATTGGTGGCTTTATCTATGTTGACCTCATAGTCAAGTGGTTCCAACCATGCTATCCTCGGTAAAACTAGTTTGATATATGTGTAATTAGTGTCCACCATAAAGAAAATCTCAGTCTTATTCTTTTTTACCAGTTGTTCTAGTATCGTCATTGTTTTTTGCATTCTTTCCTTAAATCCAACAAAGTATTCATCCATAATCGATACAAAGTTGTCACCTAGTGACTTGATGAATTCACTGATTTGTATGGTCATTGGTTGAGTGGTATCCCAGTTGACATTTCCTATGGATAGAAAGAAGTTCTAAAAGTAGAAAAATGTACACATTAAAAGTGATCCGAACTTACATGAAATAGACTTTGTGGACCTGATTGTCCCCATGTTTTCATCTAACTGCTTCAGCAGAAGCTTAGATAGATCCAATTATAGACCTTTCTTTACAATCTTATGAGCAGTGTCAACTTCTCCACATGCTATGTTGTTTATCCTGGTGGATTGATATATCTTATATCCTAGTACACATGCATCGAACTTGAGTTCTGGATCGGTGATGGTGTTAACCTTCAATCCTTTGTTATCCCAAACTGCTCCCGTTGTCTTCTCTATCTTAGGATGAGGAGGGTGTTTGAGAGCCTTGGCCTTGTTAGTTATAGGATAATCGGTAACAACATGTATCACATATCTGGTGATCGGTTTTGGCTCATCTAGCCACATCTTTTGGTCGTGCACTCTGCTTAGCACTACTTGAATCCATTCAATTTTAAAATCCCTCAAGAACATTAGGGCACAAGTCAGCCCTTTGACCTCTATATGGTTGTGTTCCCCCTTAATGGTTTTTCCTATACATAACTTCTTGTAAGTTTGATCAACTTCAAGATCTCCTATCTCGGTGATCTTGCAATGAATGTAGGAATGAACATCTTCAATAAGTAAAACCCTAGGTGGAATTCCAGAGTACACACCAACATTTTTGGGTTGCGAAGAAACCTTTGGATAGATTTTATACTTTGGTTCTTCACAAGTGGAGTTCTTGATCAGATTAACCTTCTTCTCCTTTGCATTCTTGATCTTGGTTGCATGGGAAGTGGTCGCCATTGTTTACATGAATTTAGGGCTTTTCCCCTAAAACAAAATAGTGAGCTTGGTGATCTTTGTTACTTACTTCAAACTTCTGTAGTTGTTGCTATTCAGAATCTGAATGCCATGAATCTGCTTGGAGTGCTCTGCAATCTGGTCACTCTAGTTTCTCTCTTCTCTCTTCTTCTTGGCTCTAAATCTCTTTGTGAATAATGATCGCATCCGTCACCCTATTTATAGATGGTTCCCTAAGTGGTGCAATTAATGCTCTACCCACTTGTCGGGTGTTGAAGGCAAAGTTGCACGGGTTACATACCAACTTTTTTTTTGGTGAAAATGTGATGCTCAGGGTAGGTGTCAACTCATTCAAATTTTCATATGTTTACTGACATATCTCAATAATTGGCGAACACAACAATGCTTTTTTTACTTGATTACTGACAAATCTCGGGTTACAATGATTAACTTGGTTTTCACATGTACACTGATAATTCTTGGTAAGCTTTGACAACTTAGATTTTGTGTGTTAATCGATGCTTTTTGGTATGCATTAAACGGTGAGATTGAATTCACAGAATCATAACAAGTAATACCGTAGTGCATCTTTAATCATGCTAGTTTGGGATTTTAACTACGTATAATAGAACTAATGCAAAGTATAACTTAGTAAAGTGCAGTTTCATACTTGTTCATCTTAGGTGGGGGTGGTGATGTCACCAGATCCATTGGATAAGGTGTCACCAGTAGCATTGCTTGGTCCAGCATCATTAGTGTTAGTAGATTTCCTCCATATTTTGTTTCTCATCTTCCTGATGTCTTTAATGGTGTTTCCATTGGAAAAGGTGATGGTATCTATCACTCAGTCTTTGCAGTCCTTACTTAGATGACCAACTTTATGATAGTGTAAGCATGTCATTCTGGGGTTAGTTTAGCTCCTAGACTTTCTCATCCATTTTCTCATGTAGTTTGCATCTATGTATCCAAATCTTCCACATGTTGTGTAGTTTTCCCATGTGTTTTGATCCCAAACATAGGAGTTACTGACTCTTTTTGGTTGATAGGCAATTTCATTTTCTTTAGGCTTCCATGCTTTCTTTTTCTTCTGCCTACATTCAAGAGATGTGTGCCCATGCATTTTTCAAGTAGGATAGTATTTTTTGTTAGGATTAGGATCACTGAGAGGGGGGGGGTGAATCAATGATCTATGAATTGATACTTTTTCTGCTTATCTAAATCTTTACTTAAATGCTTAAGTACTAAAATTAATATCAATGAAATTAAGATAAACATACACAACTCATAACACCAAATATGATTATGGGGAAACCCAATGCAGGTGAAAACCCCGGTGGGAATTAGTACCCACAAATATTCTGTACTAGTTTCTTATGATCCTTGTTAGAAGATCCTTAACCCTGTTAGGAGTTGTCTTTACAATACATGAGGTACAGTGACCTTGTTAAGGGTTAGACCCTGTTAGGAGTCTTTTACAATAACCCTGTTAGGGGTGGTGGAATCACTATCCAAGAGCACACTGCTCAAGTGGTAAAGGCTACAACCTTCTAGATCTTTGATGCACACTGTATCTGCAAGGTGAACTGCTGCTGTGACACTGCTTGTCTGATCAGTTCCTTTTGTGTACTGATGATTTAACCTCTTGTTGATCTCTAAAAAAATATTTTATTCACTCTAAATGCTTCTAATTCAATATCTATATCATCAACATATGACAGATATAGCTTTGTTGCTTTTACACTCTGCTCTGCTTTTCTTATCTCTGGCTTTCGCAACTTTTCCCATCACAAATGACCTTCTATAAGTTCTTCCTCAAAGAACATAAAAATTTCAGCTTTAGGAAACCTTTTACCATCTATATTGATCACTTACATAACCATGCAAACCTTCATTAAGTCAGGTTAACATTAATTATAACTGCTCTACTCAAACCGAACAGACACGTCTTTTCACATAGTCTGCTTCACCAAAATAGCTCTAACTAATTATCCTGGATGAATCAAGTCATGAAATTTTAACAATATATTTTTAGGTCACTAAAAATGACTAATCTAAAGGCAAAAGTCTTGAGGATGAGTGCAAATTACATTCCAAAACAATCTCTGTCGGCTCTTTCCATGATCTCTGTCCTATTCTGGCATTCACTGGCTGTACCTCTTCAACTGGCTGTATCTTATTAATAATTGTACATCTGATCGTGCTCTCTTATAATTAGCATGTAAAAATACTCATAAGCTTATATTCAAAGGCACACATCATTTGGATAACATATGAACACACGCTAATCAAAACTATAACAGTCTGTTCCTTGCTCTGTCCTATTTTCTGTACTTAGCCAATTTTTGATCTTCTGATAATGTCTACTGACTCCAAAACTTCATATGACTTTGTTTCCATAATGAAAACACTAAATAGAGTCATATAATTTAGTATAGTCAAATTTCCAACAATCTCCCCCTTTGTCATTAATGGCAACAAAGGAATATGGTGAAGTTACTATCTGTAATTTTATATAAAAACTCTCTATCTTATATCTCCCTTTTATCATATACTAGACTCCATATTCTTCATACTTTACTCGCCCTTTGAAATTAATGACAAAGGTGCTCAAAAATAATTCTATGTACTTACTCAGCAAACATATTTGGATATGCAATCTGCAACTTCTGGATCTCTTTCTCCCAAAATGCAATCAGTGAATTAACAATCTATAGATGGGTGCATAATGCATATTGTAGCTTCCCTATCTTCTCCAAGTCTGTGCTAGGACCTTGATCATATGATAGAATCCATATTCTATACATTACTTTACTCACCCTTTGATATTATCTTCTCTACCTTCTCAATCTTATCAATCTGCCCCTGATATACACATAGTGATATCAGTGGAGGGATCTTCCACAAGTTTCCTTATCTTCTCTATCATAGCCTCTACCTCCTGGATCTTCTTTCTAATGATGGGAAATAAACTTTCCTAATTCATACAGTCAGCAATAATCTTTCTGCCTTTTGCTACAAACTCTTTCAAGGATACTTGACCAACTTTAAGTGAACTAAGATCAAGTGTAAAGTTGCTAGCCAATTCACTGAGCCTCTTCTTCATATACATCTCTTCTGCAATATCTGATCTATTTTTCATGAATTCTTTAGATTATATACTCCCACTTACTTATTTACTCCCCATGGGTGTCAAGCTTTACAACAATGATGATGAATTTTCCATCACTTCAGTCTTCTCTTTTTTTGCTTCCTTTTCTGTGATATCTTAAATCAATATATCTTCTTGCTGATATAAAGACTCTCAGCTTCTTGAGTACTCAAAAATGTTTCTTCAAAATTGTCTAGATTAATATCCAAAGCTACCATTGATACTTCAACATTATCTATCACGAATGTATCCTCCATGTCCTTGGTCATGGGCACATAATCCTGTGGACCCGTCATAATAGTTTTATCTACTTATTCACATGATATTTAAAATTGTATCTTCAATCAATTATGCTCTTACATGAATTATCTTTTGTTGTATTCATACTTAGATGATTAATAATAAGTATGTGCTTCCAAGGATAATATCAGGTTGGCTCCAAAAAAAAATCTCCAATGGCTATACTTATATATGTGCTTCCAAGGATAACATCAGGTCGGCTCCAAAAAAAAATCTCCAACGGCTATACTTATATATGTTCTTCCAAGGATAACATCAGGTCAGCTCCAAAACAAAATATCCAATGGCTCTATTGATACTCTCACATAGAACACTGCTCAACAAGATTTTGACCCATTCCGCTTCATGGAATTCATGCACTGAAGCATACTGATAAATCGCTTCTGAGATGTTTCAAAGATTTTCTTGATATCATTCTCTACTGAAGAATGTAATTGTGACACTTTGCTACTTGAGTGCAAGTTCTCCTTTGATTATCCAACCGCTTACTCGATTGTTAAGTAACTTTTCAACTAATTTTCAAAATGATGTGTCTATGCTTGGGCTTCATTTCAAACTCAAATTAATTTTCTTAAAAAATAACAATTATCAATCTCCTTTCTTTGTTGTTGAGAAAAATTGTAGTCCATTAACAATACAACTGCTAGGGCTTCTATGATCTCCAATCATTTATTCTAACTGCAAGTGAGGACTTGGTGATTCCAAAGTAGATTTCCGCCATTAATATTTTCCGCGTAGACACAAGAAGAAACTGTAACTTCTGTTCTTGTTCCTGTTAACAATTTAGACCATTTTCTCTTGCATACTACATCTTAATGTCACCAAACAATTGTAATCCAAGGTGCATACTCGGAGGTGAGTAACCGGCCACGCAGGGGTTCAGAGCTAGAATAGCTCCCCCTAAGACCATGAGGGTCAACTAATCAGAAGTAGAAGGTGCATCCACTAAGGATGCATCTACTACCTTTTTCTCTTCATTATCCTTCTTTATTTCAACCCAAATCTTGCTCATATCTTTTATAGCTTTCACAGATTTGATTTCTCCTACCTCATCCCATAATGAATCTTCTGACTTTTTAGGGCTTTCCTGTTCCTGCACTCTAGATCTGCAATGCTTAGATATGTGCCTAGATTTTCCACATGAGTGACAAATGATAGGAGGTCTAATGTTATTATTCATCATGCTGCACTGCTTGGATGTGTGTCCATTGTAATTACATATCTGACATGTAATGTTCTGAGGGCTTCTAACATTTTGCTGAGGATAACTTCTTTGTCTTTGCTGATTTTGATTTCTTTGATTATTATGATTCTTGTTCTTCTGACTTGTTTTACAATTCATAGCTATATGACCAAATTTATTACATGAATAACAGTAACCATTGAAGGGTCTTACCTCTTTACAATTCCTTGCAATATGTCCATGCTTGTTACAGGCATAACAAGTTCTATCAACTAGCTTGCATTCATCCTTAGGTGGTTCAAT
>MU224910.1:1670838-1715744 GCA_018584345.1 Thuja plicata | reverse complement strand
TTAGGATTAGGGTCACTGAGAGGGGGGGGGGGGGTGAATCAGTGATCTATCAATTAATACTTTTTCTGCTTATCTGAATCTTTACTTAAATGCTTAAGTACTTAAATGAATATCAATACAAGTAAGATAAAAATACACAAATCATAACACCAAATATGATTATGGGGAAACCCAATGCAGGTGAAAACCACGGTGGGAATTAGCACCCACAAATATTCTGTACTAGTTTCTTATGATCCTTGTTAGAAGATCCTTAACCCTGTTAGGAGTTGTCTTTACAATACATGAAGTAAAATGACCTTGTTAAGGGTTGGAACCTGTAAGGAGTCTTTTACAACAAAAATATTAGGGGTGGTGGACTCACTATCCAAGGACACACTGTACAAGAGCACACTTCTCAAGTGGTGAAGGCTACAACCTTCTAGATCTTCGATACACACTATATCTGCAAGGTGAACTACTACTGTGACACTGCTTGTCTGATCGTTTCCTTTTGTGCACTGATGCTTTAACCTCTTTTTGATCTCTACAAAAATCTTGTCTTCAATCTAAATGCTTCTACTTCAATATCTATATCATCAACATATGACAGATATAGCTTTGCTGCTTTTACACTCTGCTCTGCTTTTCTTATCTCTGGCTTTCGCAACTTTTCCCATCACAAATGACCTTCTATAAGTACTTACTCAAAGGAAATGAACATGTTGGATTTAGGAAACATTTTACCATCTATATTTATCACATACATAACCACGCAACCCTTCATTAAGTCAGCTTAACATTAATTATAACTGCTATACTCAAACCGAATAGACACGTCTTTTCACATAGTCCACTTCACCAAAATAGCTCTAACTAATTATCCCGAATGAATCAAGTCATTCTCTTTTAACCATAGATTTTTAGGTCACTAAAAATTACTAATCTAAAGGTGCAAGTCCTAAGGATGAGTGAAACTTCCACGCCAAAACAATCTCTGTCGGCTCTTTCCATGATCTCTGTCCTATTCTAGCATTCACTGGCTGTACCTCTTCAACTGGCTGTATCTTCTTCATACTTGCAGATCTTATCATGCTATCTTAGAATTAGCATTTAAAAATACTCATAAGCTTATATTCAAAGGAACATATCATTTGGATAACATATGAACACACTCTAATCAAAACTATAACAGTATGTTCCTTGCTCTGTCCTGTTTTCTGTACTTGGCCAATTTCTGATCTTCTGATAATGTCTAATAATTCCAAAACTTCATATGACTTGTTTTCCATAATGAAAACACTAAATAGAGTCATATGCTTTAGTATATTTGACTTTCCAACATTTTTCCATGTAGATTTCCTTCTTTTGTTGTTTCACCTCAGATTTACATTCATATGCTTTATGTCCTTTCTTGTTACATTTATAACAATTTCCTATAAATGAAGGTGTGGATTTAGGAATACCTTTTATTTTGTTCTTGTAAAAATTTTATGTGGCCTAGTTTTCCAGAGTGATTTCATGATTTCTTTTTTGGTCTTGGATTTGTGTATAAATTCTTTGGATCATCTTGGTATGGAGATTCTCCATTCTCGGTATACCCTAGTCTGGTATTTTTTTGACTCTCCTTTGTCCATCCAGAAAATCATCCATCCTTTTGGTTCTTTATTCAACTCTCTTGATCATGACATTGTGATGTTTCTGAATTCTCACTTCATGCTATAACCAATCATTTTCTTCTCTTAGCTCACCAATAGCTTCCATCTTTCCATTTAGTTCTGTGTACATTCGGTTTGCCTCTTGACTCATAAGAATAATTTGATTGGTGATCTCATGATGATGTTGTGTAAGTATTTGTATTTATAACTCTTTCTCTTGTAGGTTTACAATAATCTTCCTTCTGTCATCAATAGCTAGTGTTCTTTCTTGCTTATCTTGTCTAGCATTATTCATAACCTCAATCATTCTTACCATCTGTGTCTCTTGACCGATTTGCAGTGATTTCATTTGTCCAGCCAGATGTTGATTAATTTAATTTAAGCTTGTGATGCTTTCTTCAGATGTGTCTTATGATTTTCTTGATGTAGATCTTGAAGACTCAAATAAATTAGGTATCTCTTCCTCATGAAAGTCTATTTCATTACAACGAGATTCCATAATCTTTCTTTCATCCATAAATTGTCTCATCTTGACTCTAGATTCTTTATATTACTCATAGAAGATCTATATCTCTAACTTCTGATTCTCAATACTCTTGTCTAGCTTGTACCTTTCCAATGTATGATATTTTCTCTTAAGTATTTAAAATTTTCCAAATAAGAGTTCTAGCTCGGATACCAATTGTTAGAAATAATGGAATGGTGTACTAAGAGGGGAGGGGTGAATCAGTACCCTAAATTTTTTTATCAATTAACCTTTATCCTTTTAGTAATCAATTGTATTACCAACCATTTATGCTATCTTATCTTTGTGTATGTTATATCAATTCATAATTCAATAAGCATGTAAAACATTCATAGAAACATTTATGAAATGTATAAACACATGACACAATATTTGGTAACGCAAAAAAACCCATGTTAGAGGGTAAAAACTATGGTGGGGATGAAACCCACAAAGCTTCACTATCTTCAGAATGGAAGGGGTCGGTTAAGGCTTACAATTTTGATCACTTCTAATGATCTACCCTGTTAGGAGTATTACTTATAGACTGGTTAAGGTCTACTTTGTTAAGAGCTTTAGCAACACTGTTTAGTGTGCACTCGGTTAAGAGATTTACAAAGGATTGTTAAATCCACTTTTCTCAAGGATTTCTTCTATTTGATACACTTGTTAGAATGTAGTAAAAAATATTCAATGACCTGAGTATGTGCAATCTAAAATTGTTGATTACAGGCCCAATATAGATTACAAGTATATTTATCACCTATTGTGATTGATCAATACCTTTGTTCTACTCGGTAGCCTTGGTTCTTGTTTTTGATAATTGATTTCATCCTTGGCTTTTCTTCTGCATAAAACTCTTAGTTTGATCCATATATGTGCTCCTCAACTAAAATCATCATCACACACATGTGTTCTGATAGATTACATATCTATTTATACAATGAATTGACCTAAAATGAGTTTCACGTATTACAATGATAACTCTCTGATCGAAGGTTTATAACTTGACCTTGATCTCCTAGTTTGCATTTTTCTAATCATTTAGATAGATTAAAACAATTACAATTACATTTCTTGTCCCTCAAGAAATGGATTTAAAGCTAATAGAAAAGCTAAATATAAAACACAAGTGTTTTATCTAACATGGAAGTGAGGTCCACATTTCTTAGGATTCTAACTGTCTCTTTGTAGATTTGTTCTCAGGTTGCTCTTTGGTCTGTTAGGTTCCTCTGTCATCTATTTTGTCATTTTGCTCTGTACTTTTCTTGTCAGGTTCCTCTGTCGGGTTTGTTTTGTCAGGATCCCTTATAACATTTTTGGGTTGCACTGTGTAATCAGGTTTCCTTGTAAACTTGTCTGTTGGGTTTTCTCTAAAATCTGAGTTTCAGTGTTGGTGTTACCGATGGTTCAAAACTATTTTTATTTTCATACTAATGGAAAAAATATGTCTTCATGATGTTTATGTTGATCGCATGGATGAGGATGAGTTGGTGAGTCTAGCTTTCACCACACTCACTAAAGAAAAGGAAAGATCTGAGCAGAAAAGTGACAAGAAAACTAAGGTAATGTCTAGAGAAATTGATATTGTGAACAAATTTCTTCCAGTACCTATTGTTTTCTAAATCTAAGATGATGTAGAAAACTTGAAGTTAGCACTTGACAACTTTGATGATCACCATGAGACCCTAGTGAAGATCGCAAAAGAAAAGGAAGAGAAGAGATACTTGGAGAAGAAATTGATGGAAGTTTTCTAGTCTATTTCATGGGACTTGGGCATTCTAAGTTTTTTTATAGAAAAATATAAGAGCTGTGTTTCACATGGCAAGATACTATTCAGTTATTGCATGAGCCCAATCAGACACGTTCATAACATTGAAGACATTATTGCTAAAGACAAGGAAACCTTGAATAGTATGATAGACAGTTGTGAGACCTCCTCACAATTGGTAATGGAAATGGACAGAGAGGCAACAAGGATTTTGGATAAGATGAATGTATTGGATATAGAGAAAGGGAGAGTCATGTCAAGATTTGGCTTGTTGAAGAGTTTAATCACTCCTAAACTATCAATTCTTGAAGTACATTTATCAAATATGGAGAAAATAGAAGAATGAATAACAAAATCTATGCCTACAGAGCTGAAAAAGCATATATATCATCATATGCACTGAATGGACTAATTCATGTTAATCAACTATTGGTTGAATCATGGAGTGTAGAAGTGAAGATCTTGGAAAATTCTTCTCAAGATAATCTGAAAATGGCAAGCAAGCACTAGTTGTATTACTTTAATGAACCTTTGTCATTGTTGTCAAAGGGGGAGAAGAGAGAAAAAAATTAATAAGGGAGAAGAGAGAAGAAAAATGAATAAGGGAGAAGAGAGAAGCATAATAGAAGAGAAAGAGAGGAGAGATAGTTTTTGTGTTGGAACACTTAGTCAATTTTTTTTTGTTAAGTGTTGCCATAAATGCAAACGGGAGAGATTGTTGTCAAATGATCAATTTTTTATGTTATGAATCACGTTTTGGTTTTTATTTATCGAAACACATCTGGCATATTGATTGATTGAATATAAGTTAAGTTTTGGTGATTTAGTTCTGAAATTGACTAAGTACAGAAGCAGAAAAATACAAAGGTATTATAGGTATCGAAGGTTGAGATCAATGAGCTATCATGTGCAAGATTAGAGGAAGATACTATGGGGTATGTATGACCTAAATCTAAGATCGATTTTATTTTGGTGATGAGTATAGAGAGTTAGAGAGATTTGAAGACATGCAACAACATCAAAATAGTGAAATAGAGTAGTTGGATAACAACGATGATTTGGGGAGCATGACGTGGACTCATGGCAAGATAAGTTGGATTATGACTATGGATAATCTATATTTTGGTTATGTAAGAGCGCCAACTTTGTACTTTCTCTTTGGATTATTAATTCTATTTTGCATTGAGAGCCGACTGCGTAATATTGGTTAAGAGAGCCAACTTGGTAATAAGAAATATATATATATATATATATAAAGAATTTTTGTAAAGCAAAGATATATGGGAGATTAATGAGCGAATATATGTGTATGTGCGAATGACAAAGAAGAGGATGACAGAGATCATTGGAAAACTATGACTGGAACCATCTAAGCATTAAAGATTCTTGTTTTTGTTTATTATTGAAGCACATTTTGTAACAAAACTTTTGTTGTAAGAGCTGTAAGCTCAGTTGGCCCCTAAAAGGGTGTTTTATACCTTTAACGAGGTTGCATTCCTCTAACAAGGAATTGTACTATGTAATATTCAATTCCTAAGAGGGATAGGTTTCCTAAAAGGGACATTATACTTTAGTGCATGCTTGTGGGTACCATCCCCATCGGGGTTTTCCCTTGGTCAGGGTTTCCTCAATAATAAATAATGGTCTTGTGAGTTCTGCATTATTTTTTTATGCTCTTTTTATTTAAGAAAGTTTATGGTTTATGTGGAATTGGTTTAAAGTTTAGTTTAAGTGCTGTAATACTGATTCACCCCCCCTCTCATTATTACTTAATCCTAACAGGATGGACAAAAATGTGCCTTTATCATTGGTTGTGCTGCAACCTATGGGTGAATCTTGTAATTTGGTTATGTGCAGGTGGAGTTCTTCACCAAAACAACCTTCTTTTCCTTATTCAGTTTCACTTTCATTGTTCATGATGAAGATTCCATGTTTTCTATTTTTAGGGCTTTCATAAGATGAGCTTGAATAACTCGGTAAGTGTGGAATGCATAGAAACTAACCTCTGTGTGCTTAGAATATGCTCAAATATATGTTTAATGCTTTGAAAATGTTTTTCTACAACTTAACTTTGTTTCTTCTGTTCTACTCTATGATCACATTGTGAACAAATGAGTTCACATCGACCAAATTTATAGCAAAAATCTTAGGGTGGTGCAATAAATTCTCTTCACCAACCACTCGGTGAAAAAACATTTTTCTTGATAACACTAACAATATTTCAGCTTGGTGAGTATACTATATACTCGGTTACCATAGTAACTCAGTTGTCTCTTCACAATTTTCACCGACTGACAACTCTAACTTGATACATATTAACCGACTCAACTAGATCATACTAATAAAAAGTATAATACCATAGTGCATCTTAATTCATGCTGATTTGGAATTTGTGCAATAAATATAGGAATTGATGTAAGATATAGCATTGCAAAACATAGTTCCATAGCTTCTTGTATTTCTTAGTTGGAGACAGTGGAGCCACCTAGTCCATTAGATGAGGTGTCACCGACTGTTGTGCTTGGTCCTGTATAATCATTTGATCCTCTTTTCCATATTTGATTTTTGATCCTCACAATTTCCTCAATTGTATTTCCATTCCCATAAGTGTTTATTTGGTTTGCAGAATCTATGCTTAAGTGACCGACTCTATGACAGTGAGGACATGCCATTCCAGAGCTTAACCAATTTCTAGATTTGGTTCGCCATTGTCTCATACAATTTTCTGTTATGTTTCAATATTTACCACATGTTTCACTACTAATCCAAGTGTTGTAATACCATGCATAAGAATTACCTTGTCTTCTCAGTTGATTTAATGTTTCTTGTCCTTTAGGCTTCCAGATTTGCTTTGTACTCTTTCTACATGCTTGAGATGTATGACCATACATGTTGCAATTTTGATAGTATTTATCCATGTATGGTTTCTTATGTGGTTTTTTCAACTTGGATCTACACTCATGTGCTTGATGTCCATGCTTATTACAGTTATAACAAATACCATTAAATTTAGGAGGGTTTCTAGGAATACCTTTTTCTTTGCTTCTGCAAACATTTGATGTGTGGCCTAGTTTTCCACAATGATGGAAAGAGGGCTTGTTGTGATTTATGATTGAGTATAAATTCCTTTGTTAAAATTGATTTGACAATTCTCCTTGCTCGGTATATCCTAATCTGGTGGTATTGTTGTTCAGTCTTCTTTGATAGCTCAAAAATTCATCCATTCTCTTAGTGCTTTCTTTAGATCTCTTAATCACTTCATTATGTTGCTGTAACATCTCCAATTCATTTCTTAGGTTTTCATTTTCTTCTTTTAATACACTGATATCATCTATTCTCTTTGCAAGTTCAGTATTTACTTGGTCAGCCTCATGATTCATAGTAACCACTTGATTGGTAATCTCAAAGTAATGTTCTATAAGTCTCAATATCTTAGTTTCTTTCTCTTATAACTTTTCAGTCATCTGCCTTATATCATCAACAACCATATTTCTATCTTGTTCAAATTTCTTTGCATCATTCAAGACTTCAACCATTCTAACCATTTTTGTATCTTGACCGATATGCAGTGCTTTCACTTGTTCAATAAGTTGCTAATTTCTCTCAGATAGCTTTGATATGATTCCTTTATATGCATTAGATATGATACTAGATTTAGATCCAGATGTATCAAATGGGTCATGAATCTCTTCTTCATGATAATCAATCTCATGATAGCAAAATGCCACGTCCTTTCTCTTAATCAACATCTCCTTGAGTTTCTCTTTAGCTTCATTATATTGTTCAACATAGATCTGAAGCTGTAACTTTTTATTCTCAATAGGTTTGTCAAGTCTATACCTCTTGATTGTAAGATCTCTTCTCTTCAGCTATTAAACCTTAAAAAATAAGAGAACTAGCTTTGATACCAATTGTTGGGATAATGGAAAGGATGTGTACTAAGAGGGGAGGGGTGAATCAGTACCCTTATAAACTTTTTCAATCAAATCTTGTAAAATCTGATCTTCATTAACCGATTGAGTGAATTGCATACATAATATCAATGCTAAAATGTAAATGCATGTAAAGTAAAAAATACACATACATAAAATCAAATTCTCATGACACTAGTATTTTGGTATTACAGAAAACCCCTGTTAGAAGGTAAAACCTGCAGTGGGGACGAGACCCACAAAGATTCACTACTATAGAAATATAGTTAGCTTGTTAAAGCTTTACAAAATGATCACTTCTGATGATCTTACCTTGTTAGGAGTAACAATAAGATCGATTAGATCGACCTCATGTGAGGATTTTGCAACACAAAGTATGTGTGCACTTGATTAAGAGATTTACAATAAGACAGTTAAGTCTACTTTGTTAAGAGATTTAGGGGTCTATTACAATTATTAGAGAGTAACATAAATTTTGATTTGAAACATATACAATCTCAATATTGCTGATACAGATCTATTAAGTTCATACAAAAATAAATCACTTCAATGTGAATGATAATACCTTCTTCTCTATTATGCTTGGTAGCCTTGCCTTAGTTCTGTAAACTGATTTATCCAATGTAGTCTCTTTCTGAAAATCCATTGTCTGATCTCTGATGTCTGTAGTATAGTGGTTAATTGATCATTTCTTGATCAACTTACATAATAAAATTTGACATCTATACATTTGTATATCAAATGATATGACCTAATTAGGGTTTAACAATTACATCCTTATCCTAGGATCAACGGTGTATAAAATTTACCTTGATCTACACATAGGAGACATAAACAATTAATGTTGCATATCTGTAATTAATGTCCTCCTTGATCGTGTAAACCATTATCTAGGTCGGCTAAAAATTTGTTACATAGCTTAATGTGCCATAAATTTTTTTAGGTGGTCTCTCTTCCACTTAGTTACATCTATCTCTCAGTGCTTGGTGTTGTCTATTTATCTTAGTTATATTGGTGATCGGTCATAGTGTGTATCTTGGTGTTGAATTATTTTTGGTATAATCTATTTACTCAGTAATCAATGTACTTGGTTTACTCTGAGCATGATCAGTGCTCTCGGTTAACTCTGAACTTCAGTGATTGAACCGACTGTCCTATTTGTGACTCTGTTACTGATTGTCCATTATGTCTACTTGATAACTAATGACAAATTCAAATGTGCAATTGGAGTAACAATTACCCTATCTTGTCATGTTAGCAATAATAGTCCACCAACACAACTGAGAGGTTGGGGGTGAATAATTTGTGTGCCAAATAATTCAACTTTAAACTTATAAACCAATTATTCAATGCAAATTTGAACACATCAAAATAAACACCATAACATAAGAAATTTTTGTCAAGGAAACCCTGTTAAGGGAAAAAAACCCGGTGGGAATTAGCACCAATAAATAATGCACTGAAAGTATTGTATCCCTGTTATGAGATTTTAGCCCTGTTAGGAGTTGATTATTAAATACAATACACAGTCCATATTAAAGGATAGAACCTATTAGGATTCAAGAGACATAAGAGGCTCACTACCCAGTAAAATTTCCCAAATGAGAAGGTTAAATCCATCATCTGGACTCACTGTCCAAAGTATAGATATAGAAGTATACAGTAACTAGTGAACTGACTGACATCAACTTGATTTTCCTAAATAGTTCCAATGAATTTCATCACAATAAATATCTATTCTCTACATCCAACAGACTTCACAATTACAAGCTTGTAGCTTCCACTTCATACTTCCATACTACCTCATCAAGAAATAACTCTCCTTTATACAAGTTTACAATAAAAAGTTAGGTCATCCATTTAGGATTCCCCCAATACATAAATAATTATAGAGAACTTTGATAAGATACACACGGTGCCTTAAACAAGTAAACATCAATTATAAAACATCAACTATAATCCAAGATCCATAATCCATGCTTCTCTTGCTTTAAACATGTTACATTGTTGTACTCGGCCACAAATAGATCTTCACAAGATCACAGGCCTCAGTTGATGTCACCAAGAAATTAGAAACCTAAGAATCATAGATAAAATTCTTCACCATTTCTTATACCATGCCTCAATTTTGAATATCATAACTCGTGCTCGCATCCAAGTTATCTCCAAAACTCAGAGACCAACTCTACACAATCCTCTGACACTGCTCTATAACTAGTCTCTACCAAAAAAAATGTAACTAATGAAAACAGTAATATCAAGATAAGAAATATTATATGTAATATATTTTCTCATCCCCTTATATAGATCTTTTCTCACATTCTCTAAAAGTGTGTACCATGTCCATACACGTCTGTGAGTCTTGCCTATACCAATGGTAACCAGTTTGTCTGAGACTTCTAAAGTATTCAACTGAAACATATGTTGAAATCAATGAAAAAAATGAATGTCAACATCTCTAACATAAAAATTTCTAACAATATCCCCCTTTGGAATTGATGAAACATATGTGAAAATCCATCAACCCAAATTTTCCTTCTCAATACAATCTTCTCAATATCCTTTTCACAACTCCCCCTAAAATAGTAGGGATTTTCCACTTGTATCTCTCCCCCTTTGACATCAATGGATAAGGGTGCCACAACTCTTATCCTTCTCTGTCCATCTCACCTTTGCAAGGTGTAGCTTTTTCAAATCTTCATGCCTGCAACAACTAGGTGCTTGATCACCCAAATGTGTTTTGTTGTGTTCTTGTGATCACTCCCCCTCAGGAGTAGATCAAAGCATCAAGTGCAAGGAATGATATAGATCTAATAGCTACTTGATTTATGTATTTTTGAATCATTTATTTCTTTCAAGGAGGGGTTCTCCCCCCAATAGTATCTCTAAGATATTCAAAGGCATCTTTTGGAAAAAAGTTTGGTGAATATATCTTCTATTTTATCCTTTGTACTGATGTACTCTAATCTAACTTCCTTTTCTGCAACCTTGTCTCTCAAGAAGTGGCATTTGATTGAAATGTGTTTGGTTTTTGAATGCATAACAAGATTATTTGACATGTTCACCATTCTTGTATTATCACAATGTATAACCACTAGCTCTTCAAAGGTTAACCTAATGTTCTTCAACATTTTATTCATCCAAACAATATGTGTACAATTTATAGTAGAAACATCATACTCTGACTCAATAGTAGATTGAGCTACAATCCTGCTTCTTACTTAACCAGGAAACCAACTTCTTTCCAAGGAAAAATGCACCACCAATTTTTCTCTTCCTATCATCAACACTTCCTTCCCAATCGACATCAGTGTAAGCATGCAAAGTAAAAGTATCATACTTTTCATACCATAAACCATATTCTAGTATTCCTTTAAGATATCTGAATATCCTCTTAATTGCAGAAAGATGAGTTTCTTTAGAATCTTCTTGGAACCTCGCAACAATTCAAATTGCATTAGCAATGTATGGTCTAATGTGAGTTAGATATTGTAAACCTCCAATCATGGATCTGTACTTTTCCTAAAAAACACTTTGAGATTCATCAGTAGTAATAAGCTTGCAACTAGTAATCATAGGTGTTCCAATAGGTTTACAATATTCCATTCTAGACTTTTTCAACAATTTCTTAAGATACTTGGTTTGAGAGACGAAAATATCATGTCTATCTTGAGTAATTTGAAAACCAAGAAATAACTTCATTTCACCAATCATAGACATTTCAAATTCATTTTTCATTTCCACAGAGAACTTATTACCCATTTCATCATTACGTTTGAAAATAATATTATCTACAAAGACTTCAACAATAAATATTTCATCTTCACTAGTTCTCAAGTACAAATTAATATCTTCACTACCTTTTCTAAAACCAAGATGTAGTAAATACCTATCTAATTGAGTATACCATGCTCTACGTGCTTGTTTCAGTCCATAAAATGCCTTTTTCAACTTACAAACCTCGTGTTTATCATCTGTCAAAGTAAAGCCATCACACTGCTCAATGTACACTTCTTCCTCTAGATCTACATTCAAAAATGTAGATCACATTCATCTGATATACCTTAAAGTCCTTGTGTGCTACATAAGAAAGGAACAATCTTATTTCTTCTAGCCTGACAACAAGAGAAAATGTTTCTTCAAATTCTAGGCCTTCTTGTTGTGAGTATCCTTTACAAACCAGTCTAGCCTTTTTCCTTACAACCATACCTTCTTCATTCATTTTGTTTTTGAAAAACCATTTAGTCCCTATAAAATTATTGTCCTTAGGTCTAGGAACCAATTCCTAGGTTTTTTTTTCTCTATCTGATCCAATTCTTCCTGCATTATTTTAGTCCAAGATTCATCTCTACATGCCTCATCAGTAGTTTTGGTTCTACTTGTGAAATCAAACAAATCTGATTTATTATTCTTGATCTTGTCATCATTCCTTTATTTACATCACCAATAATTTGATTCTTGGGATGATTTTTCTTAACCTACCTTGGTGTCTTTGAAGTTTTAGTCAGATCATTCAAGCATACCTCGATTCCATTGTCAACCTCAAGAGTTTTCTCTTGACTTGTAGTAATCTCCATGTTCTCTAAAATCTGATTACAATCATGCATTCTTTCTTGAATCTAAAACCTCTCATCAATTCTCACATTAGCAATTTCAACTTTCTTCCTCAATCTTAGATTGAAACACTTATAAGCCTTACTCTTAGTGGAATAACCAAGAAAAATTCCTTCATCACTTCTAGAATCAAATTTTCCTATCTAATCATCCCTAACATTTCCTACAAAATATTCTAAAGTATTTTATAGTAGGAGAATGATTAAACACAAGTTCATAGGGTGTCTTATTGGTACCTTCTCTGATCTAAATAATATTTAAAGTGTAGACTATAGTACCAATAGATTCTCTCCAAGGCACATGTGACACATTCCCTTCAAGAACCATAGTCATGAAAACATCTAATCTAGTCATGTTTCTTCACTCTATCTCATTCTACTGTGGTGTCCTAGGAGCTAATATTTGTCTGTATATTCCATGTTCATCATATTAGGTATTAAATGTAATTAATGTAAACTCTCCTCTTGTATCTAACCTTGAACATTTTATCTTTAGACCTGATTCATTCTCAACTTTTTCTTTGAAAATTTTAAACTTATCAAAAGTTTCATACTTCTCTTTAAGAAATGCAACCCACATCATCCTAGAATAGTCATCAAAAAATACTATAAAATACAATTCACCATATTAAGATCTTGTTCTTGTAGGACCACAAAGATTTGTATGTACCAGATCCAACTTCCCCTTTACCGAGTAAGATTTTCTCTAAAAACTGCTTCTAGTTTTTTTTCCCATCACACACTCTCTACACATGGTCTTAGAAGGCTTTACAATTTTTGGTAAATCTCTGACTGCATTTTTGATACTTTCTTTCAAAATGTTATCAAAATTTATACAAAAAAATATTCTATTCCACAACCAAATGCCATCAACCTTCACAACAAAACAAGTAGCCTCTGTAGTATTCAAGTCAAACATATTACCTCTTGAATTTGTACCTGGTGGGATCAAATCTCCTATCTGACTTCTGATAGTAAATTTCCCATCATTGAACTTAAAATCATAGCCCTTGTCTACAAGTTTTCCAACACTCAACAATTTGTTCTTAAGTCCATCAAAAAGAAATACATCATCAGTATTATTTTAACCATAAAGATAAATTGATCCTACTCCAATAATAAATTTAGGAGTGTTAACACCAAATATGACTACACCACCATCATATTTAGTTAGCTGAACAAACTTATTTTTATCACCATTCATATAATGTGAACAACCACTATCTATGATCCATTCTTATTAATTTCAACATGTGAAACTAAGGCTCTTTCTTCATGAATAGGCTCATCATCTTTAATCTCAATGAATCCAATTTCATCATAATCCACAACATCATCATCAGACACACCTTCACTAGCATAGTAACATTCCTTATCCTTGGAATAATTAGGTCTAAGAAATTTAGGTTTACGCTTAGGAACCCATTTAGGACATCTAGATGCAAAATGACCAATATTATTACATGAAAAACACTTCAGGGGTAACTTTCCTTCAAATTTACCCTTACCTCTCTTTTCTCTTATTGCGATCAAAGCCACAAGTTCATCTAGTTTCATTTCCTCTTCTTCTATCTTTGCCCAATCATCAACATATTCACCAAGCTCTTCATAAATTTTACCTCTATTGGTGCTCACAAGACTTGATAAAGTCTTTTTCTCATTGTGCATAATCACCTTGAATGTAGATTCTACCTTAGGTAATGTATCTCCCAGTTCTGCGGCCTCAAAGTTGGTCAACTTAGCAATCAAAAACTCTTTGTTGAAGTTCATAGACAAAGGTATGATCTCTTATATCGCTTGCACTTAAGTTTTATAGACAAATGTCAAAAATATGAGAAGCTTTGCGATCAATTATTCTTTAGAATATGTGCCTCCTGAATTTCCAATGTCTGTAACAACCTTTGGAACCCTCTGTAAATATGCTTTGACATTTTCATCATCTTGAATTCTCAAAATCTCCATTTTAGTCTTCCATTTTTGCAACTTTGCCTTCTTATTAAACTTATCTCCTTCATACAACGCCTCTATTCTTGTCTAGATCTTATGTGCAGAATCCAAGTCTTTAACCTGTGGGAATCGACCCTTAGAGAGAACACCTACCAATGCTTCTCTGGCAACCATATTACAACTAAATAAATTATTTTCATCTTCATTATGATTTTCTAATTCATCTCTTGGATTGATCTGCTCATTCTTCTTTATAATAATCCAGTAATAAATTCCTAAATAGAGTAGGCGAGTTCTCATCTTGTTACTCTAACTGTCAAAATTTTCAGGATCAAATTTCAGACTCTCCTTTCTATAGAATGCCATCTTCAGGACCACCTCAAGATAATAGGATTTTTTTTAGAGGACCACAAGCTCTGATACCAATAGTTATAAATAATAGTCCACCAACACAACTAAGAGGGAAGGGGGTGAATTAGTTGTGTGCCAAATAATTCAAATTTAAACTTATAAACCAATTATTCAATGCAAATTTGAACACATCAAAAGAAACACCATAACACAAGAAATTATTGTCAAAGAAACCCTCTTAAGGGAAAAACCCTGGTGGGAATTAACACCAAGAAATAATGCATTGAATGTATTGTATCACCATTAGGATATTTTAGCCCTGTTAGAAGCTGATTATTACATACAGTACACAGTTTTTGTTAAAGGACAAACCCTGTTAGGAGTCAAGAGAAATAAGAGGCTCACTGCCCAAATGAGAAGGTTAAATCCATCATCTAGACTCACTATCCAAAGTACAAATATAAAAGTATACAATAACCAGTGAACTTACCGATATAAACCTGACTTGCCTAAACAATTCCAATGAAGTTCATCACAATCTATATCTCTATTATAAATCTAGTAGACTTCACAATTACAAGCTCACAATTTCTACTTCATACTTCGACACTACCTCATTAAGAAACAACTCTCCTTTATAAAAGTTTACAATAAGAAATTAGGTTGGCCATTTAGGACTTTCCCAATGCATAACTAACTACATGTACCCTTTCTAAGATACACACGGTACCTTAAACAAGTAAAAATCAATTACAAATCATCAATTATACTCCAAGATCCATAATCCATGCTCGCCATCCTTTAAACATGTTACATCGGTGTAGTTGACCACAAATAGATATTCGCAAGAACACACCTCTATTTACGTCACCAAGAACTCATCCACCCTAGAATCACAGATAAAATTCTTCAACATGTCTTATACCATGCCTCAAACTTGCATATAATAACTCCTGCTCGCATCCAAGTTATCTCCAAAAATTAGAGACCAACTTTGTCACAATCCTTTATCACTGCTCTATAAATTGTCTCTACCAAAACAAGTGTAACTAATGAAAAAATTAATATCAAGACAATCAATCTTAGATATAAGATATCTTCTCATCCCCTTATCTAGATCTGTGCTCGCAATCTCTGAAAGTCTATACCGTATCTATATACATATGTCAGTCTTTCCTGTACCAGTGATAACCAGTTTGTCTGAGACTTCTAAAGTATTCAATTGAATAATATGTTGACATCAATGAAAAAAACATTAATTTCAACACCTCTAACAAAAAAAATTCCAACACAAATCTGAAAATTATTAGACACAACGCGAAAAGCCACATTGTATCAAAGAGGGGAAATGTAGACACCAAAAAATGGACAGACTTGCGAGTTCACATTTAACTACTAAATATTCTTCTTTTTAATTAAATAGTTCTTTAATTTTTTAATTAATCATCTTAATTCTGTGTATGTCCTAATATTTTCATCACTTAATCATTTCTTAATATTAATTAAATAATCAATCTTATTTGATTAATTCACCTTAATTAATTGATATTTATCAATTAATTAAGTTCAATTTCTAAAATCCCATAGTTTAAATAATTATCAATAATTATTTGAATTAGCTAATTATTTTTTCTCAATTGAATTAATAACTCAAAATTAATTTGATTTAATTTATGAAAAATTTCTATTTAATTTCATTCTCATTTTGAATTAATTCCACTTTCTTCTAAATTGAATTTTTAATTCTAAAATCTTCCAAAAATCAGAGAAAAGCAATTTTATGAGGAATTAAGAATTTTGAAAATAAAAAAGAGATTTAACTCAATAAAATCATTTAATTATCCTCAAAATTGGAAACTTGAAAATCATTCTTTTAATAAAAAAATCAATTGCTTTTTGGAAACTAATATTCTCCAAATTGATTTATATTGTCTTCTTTCTTTTTCTCCTCAAAATAGGAATTGCTTCAGCTTCACTCCATATCTAATTATCTTGTCCATTCAATCTGCTTTTGCAGGATCAAGCTCTGTTAAAGTTTTTATTAGATTGTAGTATAATTTTAATTTTAATCTCAGATCTATGTATGATTCTTCAATGTTGATAAATATGAGTGGTTTAATCTCATTATTGATTTCCTATAAATCAATATATGGGCTGATATAATATGATATTGATAAGTAGCAATGTATGATATAATCTTACTCAATAATATTAATATCAACTTGAATATGCTTTGATAACTTATACCAATCTGCTAGTATCAACCTTATGAATATCTATCTAACAATATTGATCTTCTTTATAATATCAGTTTACTTATATTATCAATCTTCTCATCTCCTTGCAAGATTAATTAACTTGTACCAATCTCCTATATTGTTGTATCTATGATAGTATGAATGTGATCATCTTATCAATATTGATCACTGTTGATTCTTGCTATTTACACTTAATATTTTATGTATATAGTTCGATATTATAAGCAATTTTTTCTCACAAGAATATCACTGAATTCTTATATATTAATATTGATCTAAAATCTGACATCTAATATGGAATATCACTATTCAATATTGATATAAATATCAATATGATTATATTGTTGTTTAATATAAACTTCACCAATATGTAAAGTAGACTGTATGTTGATTTTCTCCAAAAGATTGATTCCAAGAATGAAGTCGATGCCATGTATATATCTTTCATTGTCTCATGAGGAGACATACCTCTTCGTGAGACTATAAGTTTCATGAAGAGTTATGTCTCTTTGTGAGACATTAATTATTAATGATATATGTCTTAACACATTTTTGACTTAACACAATATAATCGATGATCATTGTTTATATGATAGTCGATACCATAATTGACTTTTATTGATACAAAAATCGATGATCATAGTTTAGATGATAGTTGATATCAATATAAAATTTTAGTCAATGAATCGTAAGTTTAGTCGATACCATAATCAACTTGTAATATCATTGATTTGTAATTTGATTTTGGTCGATACCATAATCAACTTGTGATATCATCAACTTATATTAAGTTGATATTGTTATCAAATTTATCAATCTATATATAAAGTTTATAACAATATCGACTATGAATAATATAATTATTACTTTGAATGGTATTAGTTATCATTAACGATAACTAAGATAGTTATCAATAATAACTATCATAGTTATCGGTAATGATAACTATTACTAGTATGACAATGAATCTCAGTGAACTCTATAAATAGTAAGATCACATATCATATAATATTATATTATGATATAATAATATAATATTGTATGTATGATTATATGTTATCTAGAGAAGGATAGATATCAAATGCTTAAGGACGATAGCCTAATTGAGCATTTGATTTCATCGGTTAGAATAATCTGACTGAAGCTACAAAACATTAACACTCCCTCTTAGCTAGGGAAGATTAATTCTACCCTTCAATAGATTTATCAAAATAATATATCACCTCATTGTGATATCACGAGTTATGGCGTATCCACAGATATCAAGTCTCTTGACATCCACCATAAAAGATATCTTCTCACGATGGCATCATAAGTAATAGCATATCCAAAAATATCAAGCTCCATGATATTCACCATAATCATATCTTGGTACGTGTACTAGCATAAAGTCACATGATGCCTACCAAAAAAGATATCTTCTCATGGAATATCCATGGAGATTATGTCATATAATATCCACCATGAACTATATCAATAATATAACTCTTTGTGGCTATCCATAAATATTACAAGTATGATAATGAATCTCAGTGAATTCTGTAAATAGTAAGATCACATATCATATAAAACAATATTATGATATAATCATAATATAATATTGTATGTATGATTATATGTTATCCAAAGAAGTATAGATATCAAATTCTTAAGGCTGATTAGCTAATTGAGCATTTGATTTCATCAGTTAGAATAATCTGACCAAAGCTACAAAACATTAACAATCTCAACCGTTGATCAGTCTGAAATCTCTATTTAAAACTTCTTTTTTTCTCATTTGAAAGGACCCCGATTTCAAATTTCTAAGAAAAATATTTATGTAGGTTTTGGAGTTAATTGTGATCAAAATACATCAATCATTTTATCATATTTCTCAAATCTTCCAAGTCAAAGCATTGCTAGTATCAAATCTGAGCACCATTCAAAATAATGTTTCAAGAGAAGAAGAGAGAAGTAATAAAGGATTGAATTATCTATTGGTTTGCACTTAATTGCTTATTTGATTTCCAATAGATTAGATTTAATTTCTATTATTTGTGGGGATTTATATTATTTTTTGGTCTATAACATAAGGATTTTATTAATATTTAAAAGAGATTACATAATGGCTACATTTATCATTATCATTGTTACATCTATTTACATCTGCATAAACCTGCTACTAACCTACCATAACATTAAGAAACCTAGCCTATCTAAGAGTGTACATTAATCACAACTATTCAAATATGCTATTAATCACATAAACCAACTTTTAGAGCTAGGCTTTGAACCCCATATAACTTCACAAAAAGATACTCCTCGTCTGCAATCTCCCACTCTTTAACTTTTCCTTTCATCTGTAGTAGAATTCACAAAAAAAATTGCAAAATCACCTTCGTCTATGTTGTTGCATTCTACATTCCTTGCTATCCAAGTCAAAATTCCAAAATTTCCCTAAATGAGCTCATCACTCTTCGACTGCCTTCTTGCCTTTCCTCAGTCCTTGTTTCATTCTAGGCACATCCACAAAAATTGCTCAAAGCTATTCTCCTCCCTGTTGTTGATCCTTACAATAATTTCCTTTAGCCTTCTCCATTTTCCTCCAATAACCATTTGGTAGGCATGTTTATCAAATTTCCCCCACCAGTGTAAAAAAGGAACACGCCCAAACTCATTTTCATCTTTGATTTCTTCAAAGCATTCACTATAATTAAACCCTATCCTAGGGTCCACCCATTCAAGCACCAAATCCAACCCTAATAGAAAATATTTATAAAATATGAGTTCCACCAACCTTTTAACCTCACTTTCTTTCTCACCTAGTTGTAGTTCCCATGCAATAATCATGGAGATGACATCCATGTTCGATTTCCTTTAAGCATCCTACTACTGGAATTGACACCCCAAGACCTCCATAGCATCCAATGCCAACTCCACATCTTTAACATTTAACAGACCCATCATGTAGTATTTGCTAATGGGCCCTTCAAAAGACTTCTATTATTTCTTCATGCGCACTGAGAAAGTGGCCTCCATTTTCTTCTCCTGATGTGAAGATTTTTTCTATCACCAAAAGTGTATTTTGGGAATGAAACTTGCACAAGAAGTAGATTTAAATCTACCAAAGCTGATGTTTCGGGCCTTTAAACAATCTATTCAAAAATTGTCACACACTCCAATTCATGATTACTAAGAATGGCTTCGCCATCTTACAAGCTCCACCCAACTGATCAATTAATGCCTTAAGTGTGGTCATTTCTCATAACCACTACATCACCATCATTCAGAGACCTGCACTAGTTGACACCATCATGCTTGCACTTTGAGTGTAATCTGCCAACTCATCAACAAATGGACATACCCCAATATCCAACAATCACATCCATACATCACTCTTTAAACTTCAAAAGCTGACGGGGTTTGACATGCTGATGTCATTCCTGTCAACTCTAAGATAATAATTAAAAATCTAACACTATAAGAAAGACACACACCTGCCAACTAGTAATATTTAAAAAACAATAGTCCTAAGCCTTCATCAAACAACTATCCTGGGTTCAAAATTCTGTTGTAAAAAATTCTGAGCAAACCTCATTTATTTGCCTAAGATTAGTAGCCCATTTAGAAACAATATCAGCTTCCGAGTTGCATTCCATTCTAACATCACTAATTTTGAATTCTAGAAATGTAAGTAGTACTAGAGAGATCTCCTCCATAGTGTTCTAAAGGTGCCAAGCCTAAGCACAACCATTTTTGATGGCATTCACAATTACTAGTGAGTCCCATTCAAGATGAACCTTCATATTTCTTCCTAGTTGAAGGGCTAACAAAGAAACACTAGCTTTAGCTACATTGTTGGTGTCATCATTCAATCTTTGGGCTGCTAAGGCAAGAACATCCCCCTTCCAATCTTTAACAAACACCCCTACACAAGAGGGGCCAGGGTTACCCCTAGATGCCCCATCAAAGTTAATTTTAATCCACCCTTGATCAGGACTCACCCATTTCAACTCCTTCCTAGATTTTTTGATTGTTGCAACATCTTTGACACCTCCATTCCTAAATTTAAAACTAGGCTAGTTAATATGGAGTTGTCTATCTTCTTTAGTGTACACATAGCTCCTTGTAGAGGTAAGAAGAGTAGCCTTCATTGTTTCTTCAATAGAAAGATTGATGCTTGTCTTGATCTTACAAATAGATATTTCTTTTCCTTGAAAAATCCTCATGTTTCTCTCCTTCCATAACTCCCATATTATAATAGATGGAAAAACCTTCCAAAGGGTAGATAAAGTAGTAGTTTTCAAAGGAATAGGCCAAATTTGTAAAACCTCTTTAACACCATTCTCAACTGGGACAATCAGATTTAGTTTCTCCTTAATCATCATCCAACACTCCTCTGCAATAGTACATTGTAAGATAAAATGATCCACATCTTCTGATGCTTCTTTGCATAATGCACACCTATTTGTCCCTTGTAATCTAAACCTCCTCCTTCTTTAAGCTATTAGAATCTTCTTATGACCTGCCAGCCAAAAAAAAGCCCCTGCTTTTGGTAGACAACTTTTTTCCCAAAATAATTTGGTGGGCCATAGGGTGGGATCCTCCTCCTCCTCCTCCTAAGACAAATAACCAAGCTTCACTAAATAATTCCCACTCTTAACATGACACCATATTAACTTATCCTCTTGTTCTGATCTAACAAAGCTTCTTTTATGGAGCATATCTCTCATTAGAGTCTTTTGATGTTCATTGAGATTTAGGTCATCCACACCTTTTTACTTCCATATAGGACCAAGAGATGAATTCTTTCATTCTAATAAATTAGACACCTTGTGACCCCATCTATTTGTAAATAAGTCTCTAAGATCAGAAAATCTAATATCCTCTTTTAAGATTGAGTGGTTGTTCCAAGAATCATCATAGAATAGAGATTTTGAGCCATTGCCAACATGCCAAGAAACATGCCTATTGATGACATGCCTGCAGTTCAAAATGAAATTCCATATTGCAGAGCCATTGGGAGGGTTAGCTATGGTAAGAATTATTTCATCATCAAATGAATCTAAGTATTTTGATCTCATTATCTTAAGCCATAAACTGTCAGGTTTCCTGCATAAGTGCCACACTATCTTAGCACCTAAAGCCAAATTAATTTTCCTCCAATCCTTCAACCCAACACCTCCACTATGTTTTCTATGACATATTTTGTTCCAGGAAAGGAGAGGCCACTTATCTCCATCCTCTACCCCAGTCCAGAAAAACTTCCTCATTCTCCTAGAGATGGCATCAAGAACTTTGTGTGGGATTTTGAAGCAACTCATTGAGTAGATTGGGATAGCAAAGATGTTAGCTTGCAGTAGCAGAATTCTTCCTACAAAAGTTAACCAATGAATTTTCCATCCCTCCACCCTTTTGAAGAAATTATCCATGAGGTTTTTCCATAGTTTTGGTTTTGAAGCTCTATCAAAGAGAGGCACACCTAGATATTTTCCTGGTAAAGATCCTATTTTAATTTGCAAAATACCACTAATCTAATCTTGAAAGTTTCTTCTTATATTGAAGAAGTAGATCTCAGATTTAAGCCAACTTACACATTGTCTAGTAGCTTGGATATAACTGTCTAGAGTAGATTTAATAACTCTTGCTTCATCAAATCAAGCATCTCCTAGGAGGAAGTTTTCATCTACAAATTTCATGTGTGTGGTTGAATCCACCCCTTCAACAATATTACTTCCTTTCCACCTACCTTCATTCCTTTTCTTTGTTATCGATCTACCTAGAACTTTGGCCATAATGATAAACAAGAAGGGTGCAATAGGACCTCCCTGTCTTATGCCAGTAGTGGTTTCAAAAAATCCCCGAGGGATACCACTTACCATGATAGATAATATTGGGGTGTTAATGCAGCTTTCTATCCATTTCACCCATCCATTAGCAAACCCAAACCTCCATAGGACATTGAGAAGAAATTCCCTATTAACATTGTCATAGGCTTTATTAATGTCCATTTTTATCATCATCCTGTTAATTTTAGCAGTCTTAACTATGTAAACAGCCTCATGGGCAATAATTATACCTTCAAAAATTGATCATTTTGGGGAAAATCCACTTTGTTCCTTAGAGATAATGTTACCTAAGATATGTTTCAAACTATTAGTTGCAAATTTGAAAATAACTTTATAAACTGTGTTGCATATAGCTATTGGCCTGTAATCAACAAAAGATTTAGTGTCCATCTTTTTGGGAATTAGAGCAATAAATATGTTGTTAAAGTCTTTGAGAATGAAGGCTTTAGATATTGATTCCTCTACCACCTACCATAAATCCTCACCAATAATGTTCCATGTTTTCTGAAAAAAGAGAGATGGAAAACCAACAGGGCCCGGGGCCTTGTTCCCTTCTAGATCTAGTAAAGCAGCCTTGACTTCATCTTTAGAAATTGGACCCCCCAGCATGTCATTCTATGCATCTGTTATACATTTCAGGATAAGAGAAAGCATCTCCTCATCATCATTTCCCCTTCTCTCAGGTTGTGTGAAGATGTTCTTAAAATAAGAAAAAAATTCCCGATTGAATCTCTTTGGATCATTAATAAACTCTCCATCATTGGATTAAATAGAGAAGATCTTATTCCTGGCTCTCCTAGATTTGAATGACTCATGAAAGAACTTAGTGTTCCTATCCCCTTCTTTTAGCCAGGTTTCTCGGGATTTTTATTTCCAAAAGATCTCCTCCCTAGCTAGAATCTCTTTATACTGTCTCTGAAGAGTTTGTTCCTCTAAATACATGAATTCACCCTTTCCTAGTGCTATCACTCTCTCATTGAGGTGGTTTAAACTATATTCTAACTTAAGCTTTTCCACAAAGATGTTTCTAAACACATCTCTATTCCATAATTTTAATTGATCCTTGATATACTAAAGTTTCTTAAAAATATAAAGGATTTATTACCTTCCATTGCTGGAGCATGCCTCCACCATTTCTCAATGTTAACATAAAATTCCTTCACCCTTATCCACATTGATTCAAAATTAAATGATGATCTTTTAGGGGAAGCATCTTCCTGAATATTATAGACTATAGGATAATGATCTGAGCTTGTTAGAGGTAATATGTCTGTTGTGCATAACCAGTCACAATATTCCCATTTACCAACTAAAAAAATATATGTCAAGTTTTTCATCTATATTTAAGAATCCACTTCTCCTATTAATCTCTGTGTAGTCACCTATTATAAAATTAATTTCATCCATTCCATTGTTTAGAACAAAGTTTGAAAAATCTCTTTGGCTTCTACTCTGCCATCCCTTGCCACTTTTCTTCTCATTAGGGCTTAAGATGGCATTAAAATCCCCACCCAAAATAAATAAATCATCCCTTCTATCATTTAGGAAGTATGATAATACCTTCCATAATGCCACTTTCTCAGATGGGATGTTTGGGCCATAAATATTGAAAACATAAAATCTAGAGAGCAGGTTTTTAGAGGTTACCTCAATCCATTACTAGTTGGAGGCTTGACTTATCAGAACAACATCGAAAACACTATCATCCCACAATATACCCATGCCCCCTAAAGCACCTGTAGCCTCTAAAAACACCCCTTTCCATCTATAGAATTTATTTTGGAACTTATCTATATCTTCACCTTTGAGTTTTGTTTCTTGTAGCATAACAATATCTACTCTTGCTTGATCAAGACCCCTCTTAAGCAAGTGAGATTTTTTTGGGGAATTTTAGCCCCTGATATTCCATGATAGGATCCTCATTCTTCTAGGAAAGGCATAGCCTTCCTGATCTCATCAATTTTGTTTGGTTTTCTGCACAACCAGCTTGTTCCAACCTCTCTTTTGTAGATTTAGGCCCTATTCTTCTCTTTTCACCTAGTTTCAGTTTATTCATCTTAGAGCTAGATAGATAAAGCCCTCTATGTTCAAGAACATTTGGAGTGTCTTCTATACCTAAAAATTCATCGCCACCAGCTTCACTGTAATAGATGAAATTGGATGAGAATTCTAACAGGTTGTCTCCACTATCCCTTGCTTCATTGAATGAGATTTCTAGATTTATGATAGGGGATATTTGTTTGTCCTAGAGGTCATCATCTTCAACTTTCTATGCTTCCTTGTAAGTGGATTTATCATTAACATCTTGAAGCATATAAAGAACATCTAAGATCGGGTGAAAAAACCAATTCCTTTCATGTGAATTTTTAATCTTTAGGTTTTCAACAGAAGAAATATTATAGGAGGGGAGGAATGCTTGGCAACTTGGGGATTGACCACTATGTTTGTCTTTTATATCTATTGAATCAATATTATCCTCCAGCTGGTTGGGATCTGTCATTGCATTTCCATCTTCCATTTGCGATTCAAATTTGGGTGGAGCAGGGTTGTTTTCATGGGCATCAATCCTATTTGTAACAGTAACACTATTTCAAGTGATAGGGGCCTTGTCATCAGAATGATTATTACTTAAAACATCCAAAGTTGGCTGAGAATCTAATAAACCATGTACCTTCTTATTTGAGTTCAGACCCTTACCATTACTTGATCTTGTGAATCCTAGCAGAGGGGAAATGGCCAAATTTCCTTCATCAAAGGGTTTGCTTGATGTTCTGAGTGGGGAAACTTCATCAATTACACAAACCACCCTATAATCAGGGTGTTTAGGGGAAGAGTTGTCGGTCAAGCCATCAAAGTTTAATCTTGGGAAAGTAGGTTCTGACATCAAAGTAATAAGTTTTTCAGGGTATTTTGTAAAAAAATTTCCCTTAATAGAATCTTCTATTTCCTTTCTACATTCCTTCCTCCATTCTGGATACTTACGTGCATCTCCAACTGGGCCTATAGCTGCTATTTCAGTCCCATCCAATAATTTTTTATCTCTGGCCAAGGATCTCCTTTTTGACTCATCTAACAATATATCCTACATGTTGCCTTTACCCTTTGCAAGAATGGATTCATGAACTAAATCCACTTCATGGTCCCCTTCCCAGACCTCTAACATCTATTTCCAGACTCCATTTTCTGTGCCCAGGTTAACATGGTTTGGGATCGAGTTATTTTGCTATAGGTTAATCAAGATTATTGGGTGTATTGAATCATCCTTATTATTAATCACCTCTTCAGATCAGATGTATGTTCCTATCTGATTACCTATCATTTCTAATGTTTCCTAACCCCAATACTCAGTTGGGAGGTTCTGAAGGTTAATCCAGACTGGATATTCTTTAATCTTTTCTTTAGTTGGATCAAAATTTGCCTCCCAATATTTAAAATATATTCCTCTTCGTTCAATCAAATAAGGGTCATTTCTCATTATCCAATATTTATCATCTTTTTCCTCACACAGAACCATATAAAATCCATTGGCTAGGGTTTTAAGTTTACAACCCCTGCCCCACACATTATGACACCAGTTCCTAACAAGATTTACTGAGGGCCACGACCCTAACCATTTAAAAAGAAGGAAATATCCCCAAGGGAGTCAATAGATTCTTTCCATTCAAAGTTTGTGATTCTTAATGTTGACATGATTTCCTACCTGATATTTTCCTCTGGTTGGTGTGTCACCTCTATAGTCTTTTGGCTTTGAATCAAGACCATGGGCTGCTTTGGTCTATAGAACCTCACCGCAATCTTTGAGAAGTCAAAGTTTTTTCCAATGCTCATATAACCATTATTTGTGTTGAGACCCATGTCTCACTTCTTTCATCTCCTTCCATACCTAGATTGTTCCCCATGGTATCCATTAAAGGAATCATTTGCATTGTCTACTCAAATTACTCAAATTATGCTCTCAAATTGCTATGATCTCAATGAATTTCTCTATAGTGTAGATGCAATTGCTCATGAATTTCTATGATCCTTAATTCTCTCAAAATGCATAGTATTTATAGGATTTCCCAAGGGTAGGGGGTAGAGTTAAGTTGATCATGATCAAAGCATGGTTAAGTTGAAGGCTTTCAAATTGTTTCAAATGAGGAGACCATTTAAATGGTGGTCTCAAAGGTTGGGACAAAGAGACAAATTGAGTGGTGAGGATGTTAAAGGGTCAAATGAGTGATCAAGATTGCAAATTTTGGAGTGATCCATGTGCTTTTAATCCTTGATTCTCATTGGCTCTTTGAATTCTTGTCTCCTTTGTTGAAGGAAATTAGTTTTTAATCAATTCAATTAATTAATTAAATTAGCCATTAAAGGGAATAGGTTGATTTTGATTTTTGATTTAAACTATACAACTAATTGATTAAATCAATTATATAGCTTTGATTTATCCCTTTTAGGCTTATATTTAATTAATTGATATATTTATTAATTGATCCTCTGATTTGATGTAATTTAGTCCCTTTTGATTGAATTAGTCCATTTGATTTGATAAAATTGCCTTTTGATTGATTGAAATATACCTGACCGAATTTAGGTATCTACAATTTCCCCTCTTTGAATTGATGTGCGAAGCACATTGATTCAAAGAAATTTTATGTCCTGATCTGATCTGAATGATTGATTGATTTATTGATACAATATCTGAGCAAAAATCTGATGTGAAACCTGATGCAAAACTTGATATGAAACTTGATGTGAAACTTGATGAAGAAAAACCCTTATGTGAAAAATTGATGAAAATGCCCCACTGATAGCAATTTGAAATTTTAGTGCCCCAAATTTTGTTTGAAGTTGCGAACGTGTGATAACAACAATGTTTTTACCATATGATACCCCCTCAAAAATGAAAATGGAATTGATAGTAGAGGAAACAAGATATTGAAGAATGAAATGATTAGGTCAATTATATTTTCATTTCTGACAACAAGATGAAAAATTGATCATAATATGCCCAGGTGGTGAAAAATGTCATTTTTAGGTCAAAAAGGGTAAAAATATCATGAAAATTAGGTCAAAAAGGTATAAATAGAAGTAAAAATGTCATTTTTACTATTCATTTTCACTTTTGACCCCAGATTGTTTCTCTGAGAGTTTTGGACATTCCGACGATGGTGGTCCCCATACACGAGCATTAGTTAGAGAGAGGGTACAAATTCCAGAGACCAGTTGACTATGGACCTATGGTTAGTGGTTTTTACCTCCTCCAACATTTATTACTTCATTTATTGCATTTAAATGATGCTTCAATGCCTATTTAAGGTTTTTTATACAATTTTGATTGAAGTCACGTGTAGGACTAGGTTAAGTCATGCGTAGGAAGGTTAAGTTGCATGTACGTGATGCAAAGTATCATGTATACCTCTTTAAGTTGCACTTAAAAATGAGGTGATGTCATGTGTAAGATATGTTAAAATCACGCGTACCAAACCCTAGTTGAAAAACCCAAATTAAGTTACGTGTACCAAGTGTTAAGTCATGCATATGCTACCAAATGCAATGTACTAGGCCAAGTAATGCCTAGCAAGTGTAAAATATTGTGTATGATGTGTGAAGTTACGTGTAACCTAAAATGACATGTACACCCTTTGAATTTGCACATACACATAGGCAAAATGATGCCTGGATGCAAATGATAAAAAAACTTGATCGTAATTGTTCGTCTCTGATAGAATGAATACTAGATTGACTAAAAAGATAAGAAGGATGGATTTAGTAATGAAACCAAATTTTTAGGATGTTTTTGATTATGGTAAAAAAAGGTTTTGAAGGGACCCTGAAACCCTTTAACAAAGCTGAGAAAAGAAAGGCATTAAAGCCCAGAGAACAACAGGCTGCCCCAAGGAAGGAAGCACGCTACAAAGGGACAGATCCCAGATTTAACAATTGGCAGAAGCAAAGCAAAAAAAAAAATAGAACAGTGGAAGGAAAATAGAGAGAAGAGCCGCCAGCACCAAGATCAGAATAGAGTCTTCAGGAAACTCTCAGAATCCTCTAGCTGAGTCATCATAGTCATCACGTTCTCTCTCAGCTTCTGGACATCTGGATCCTCAACCTTCTATTTCTTGGATCTAGTGCGAGTGCCAGGTCCCATCTGTTGGGAAGGATCAGAATGTTCAATGGTGTCTTTGTTTCCTTCCAGCCAGTTGCTCAGAGACATCAAATTCTCCAAAGTAGCCCTCATACCAGTGTTCACCAGCGTAAGCAAATGTTTTAGCATTTCCTCATTCCCACTTATTTCCTCATTCCCATCTGCTGGGAAGGATCAGAATGTTCAATGGTGTCTTTGTTTCCTTCCAGCCAGTTGCTTAGAGACATCAAATTCTCCAAAGTAGCCCTCATACTAGTGTTCACCAGCGTAAGCAAATGTTTTACCAAATGTTTAGGATGTTAGGATGATTGGTTAGATGGATATTGAAATATCAATCAGATTGGTAGGATAGGCTAAATTGATGTATTTTCCCCATCTCATGATATTGAGTTAAGAAAAATAGTTGATGTTGCTCAAAAATAGCAATAGGTTGATTTGATGATTGATTGATGTAGAAAAATCCACTTAAATGATGATACTAATAAAATCCACTTGATTTGCAAAATAGATTCCATTCTAGAATTTATATGTCTAAAGTGTCCCATCTTGGCTTGCTGATATGGTAAATGAGTTATCCGGTCATGAGAGATGCATTATTGGTAGATGCATATTATTTTACCTTCTTGAGTTACCATGGTTCCAAATGAACCATGGGCTTCTAACAGCTATGGTAGAGCAATGAAACTCTAACCATAACACCTTCCATTTTCCAATGGGAGAGATGACTATCACACTGGAGGATGTGTATATATTGCTACAGATCCCGAATCAAGGAGAGTAGGTTGACAATGATCAAGTTTACAATGGTAGCGCATGTAGACATGTCTTCGTAGATCCAATGATTAGAGATTAGAGTATCACCTGGGTGCAGTTAATTTATTTCCCTCCTCTTCTCCTGGTATTAGGTACATTGATTGGAGGAAATCTGTTACCAGATCATTGTGGGCATGGATTTGTAGTTGGTTGGGGTCAGATCCTTGAGGACATGATTGCTAATCCTACAGATTTGATTGGGGTGCTTTCATGTTAGTGCAGTTATACCATGAGATGCAACACATTGTTTATAGAGGTAGTGCTTCCTTGTTAGCCAGTGCGATGCTCTTACAATTATGGACATGGGAGAATATCCATGTATCTAGACTGAATGGCCATATGTGTACTTATATGATGGCATGGTTGTTCAGCCTCGACTGGGCAAGTTGGATTATTGGAGACACATGTTGGATGACATTGATCAGGTCATTTGGAGACCATATTTAGGATGCGATCCCTGCCACGAGGATGTTGATGAGTTTCCATATATGTTTTCACCTTGATGGATGATAGGCTGATCACCTCTAGTGATTGAGAGATTTTTTTTCTATAGATTTTTCTAACAGTATGGTCGAGTGCAAGACATACCCCAGGGTTTAGCACTTTATGCTTGGGGTGCAGGCTGAGAGAATTATGTGGGGAGCATAAGTTGATAATTAGTATGTGTGATCAGATTGATAGATTGGTATGCATGCAATGGGATATGCGTGAGCATATTGTAGATGCAGGCATGAGTCCAGATTATTCCTAGTGGTTTTCTCAACACATGTTTCCTTGGTTTATTGATCCCGGTGAGATGATTCCTGATGTAGATGATCCTTCAGATGATGATGATGGCGGTGGTGGTCGAGGTGGTGGGAGAGTACATAGAGTACCGATATCTTTGAGAGTTCCTCATCAAGCTATAGGTAGAGATGGAGGTCATGGAGGACTACGGATGAGGGGTGGGCATGTGGGTCCATGGATGAGAGGTGGAAATATGAGAGGGAGAGGTGGTGGGTATAGGATGAGACTAGTATAGGTAGTACCAATAGTGGTAAGGGGTCAACAAAGATAGAGAGTTGCAAGAAAGGCTCAAATACATGTTGCGAGACATGGTTAGGGTCCACAAATTATGGCACACTAGGTTCCTATAGCTCCTTAGATTCCAGCACAGTAGGTGCCTCAGATATAGGTACAACCTCAAGTACAACCACAGGTTCATCTATGTACTATTACCAGATTAGAGAAGGATGTGTAGGGTTTACATACTCGTTTGGCTATAGTTACTAGCAGGATTGATCAGGTTGAAGTATGAGGCAACAATTTATGACCATAATGGCACATAAGCCTAGTATGGCGAGTAGTAGTCAGGTACCTCCTACCACACAAGATAGATCAACAGAATGAGATCTAGATGGTACATGTGGTTTAGGTGACATAGGGATAGGAGATGCATCAGGTGCCCCTGGCAGGTCATGATTGATTTTGAGATATCATTGGATCATATGTATTACATATTGATGTATCAGATGTTGATTCGATAAGGAATTTTATGTACCATTTTGATATGATGTATCTTTGATTATGTCAGACATTTGTTTCATATTTATGATTACAACTAGGTCACTTTGATTTCCATGATGATATATGAGAATTTCTTTGATGTTATGATGTCTATATGATGTTTATTCATTTTTTTTCTACATGCTATGGATGCAATGCCTTATGTATGTTGTAGTTAGATGAATGAAAATGTACAAAAATATATTTCTATATGCTTTTAATTTTATGATGGATGCAATTCTAAATGATAAATACAATATAATGATATTTATGAATGTGTGTTGTTGTTTTGATAATGCAATATTTCAACGATATGCACCTATGTGGATGATGAAATGTGTAATGTATTTTTGTAATGAATAATGATGTAATGATGTTTATCTTGTAATAATGAATTAACGTTTAATGATAAATGCACAAGAAAGTCTTCATAATTGATTGATTTGAACCAAGATAAAGATATCAAATTTATGAATAATTAACCCCCTTGAACTTAGGAAATCCCCTAAATGTAATTAATCTAAGCATGAGATGCAACTAACTATCACTTTTGTCATTGCAAAATAAATTCAAAAGAAGATATATTTTCATCATTGAGCTTTTCATAACTAGGAGCAAGTATAATTATCATTGATTAGATAACCTCATAATGATAATATGAATACCGCTGTCATCGATTTTGTAACCATTAGAAATTAATACAACCCTCTCTATTTGAAAATCAACTATGGGAGTCTGAATACCAGTTTCATCAGATTAAATGTTGCAATTGGATCTGGTATTAAGATATGGAGAATCTAAATATCCAAGGTATCTATTTGTATAAACAAACAAAGGTTAACCCTCCTTCCCATATGAATATCCTCAATGATTCTTTGATGACCATGTCATTAGAAGAATTCAAAGAAGTTGGTGGATCTTCCTCAAAATAGTCACACAAAATAAAGAAAATATCATGTCTTCATCATCGCCAATCTAGTTGAAACATCATCGATTAGCTAAAAAGAACATGATTCAATGAACATCATCAAAAACTTCAAGTGCTTTGTATTGTATCAATATTTTCAATTGAGTTCCATCCATTCTGATAATTTAGGTTTTGTCAAATTTTAATCCTGATAACAATGTCATGAAGCTCAAGGATCACTTTGCAAGATCGAATGCTTGGGTTGAAAAATGATATCCATCAAAGGTTGAAAAATAGCTCTTATCTGAAGTTATAAAAATCTCTCATGTCATGTGACTAAAAAGTATCACTTTTGAATCCATTTGTATCAAAACCAATACTTTTCCCCCAAGTGAATATGAGACCATGTATAAATTTGGGCAAATGAAACCTACTATGTGACAATGATTCTTGGCATTGCAACTCAAAGACTTTATTAGGACTATGCACAAATGACAGATGTAATGAGGATGAACAAATGGGATGATGCAAAGGTAATATGTACAAATACGACTAGGTAAGACCTAAGGGATCAAAAATAACCTATTTTCCAGGTTTTCACTTTTTGAATTTATTGCTCTTTTTCTCTTTTCTCTTTTTTTTGCTACCAAGGCTCCTATTGCTAGGTTTTCACCAAGGCACTTTTCTCTTTTTCAATTTTTTTCTTTGATTTGTTTTTTGATACCATCAAGGTTCCCATTTGATAGGTTTTCACTAAGACAACCATTTTTTGATCTTTTGAATGTTTTTTATTTCTTCATGCTCAATTTTCCTCTTTTTATGTTTTTCTAATTTTTCATTGTTTTTTGAATTTTTGATCTTTCTCATTTTTTTGGCTTTTGAACTTTTCTCATGTTTTTTGGATTTTAAAATTTTCTCATGTACAAAGAATGATGATAAAATCATTGGATAAACTCTCATATGATACTATTTCAGCCTATACTCTTTCATATGATCAGGTATAAAACCTCTTTAAATGGATGTTGCCAATAGGTTCTTGCAACTCATCACCTTCAAAATTAGCTAGCTTGTATGTCCTCATTCCAAAAGAAGAAGTAATAAAAAAAGGTCCAAGCCAATTTTTCTCCCATTTCCTTTCTTTTCTCTCTCTTCTTGGTTTTTAGGGTTTTCTCTCAACACTAAGTCTCCCACTTGAAATGTTCTAGGTTTGATATGTTTATTGTAGTTCCTTGATATTCTATTTTGATACACTTTCAAATGCTCATAAGCTTGTATTTTATGTTCTTCTAAAAATTCCAATTGTTGAAGTTGTGCAACCCTATAATCCTCATCATTGATCAATCCTTGCAATGAGACTTCAAGGATGGGATCTTAACCTCCAAAGGTAGAAAAACTTCTGCCCCATAAACCAAAGAGAATGGTGTTTCCCTTGTTGATGTTTGAATGCTTGTTTTGTAAGCCCAAAATGTCGGGTTTATTTGTATGTGCCAATCTATTCCTGATTTGTCAACCGGTCTTTTCAATATTTTGAGGATATTATTATTTGTAGCTTTGGCTTGTCCATTTCCTTGATGATAATAAATGGAGGAAGAATGATGTGTTATATGAAAGGTCTCACATAATTCATCCACATCTTTATTCTTGAATTGTTTTCCATTGTCTATGATAATGGCATGAGGAATACCATATCTACAAATGATGTGGTTGAGGATAAACATAGAGATTTGTTTTCCCATGGCAGTTGTCAATGGCACAACCGCTACCCATTTTGTAAAATATTATATTGTAGTTATAATATATTTATGACCATTGGAAGAAGGTGGATAAATCATTCCAATAAGATCAAATCCCCATTGGTAGAAAGGACATGGTGTAATGATTAGGTGTAACTCTTGTGTGGGCACATGAATCATGTCTCCATGATATTGAAATTTTGAACACACTTTAACAAAGTGGCAAGCATCCTTTTCTAAGGTTTTTCAAAAATACCCCATGCAAAGGATTTTCTTGGGTAGGTCTAACCCACTTGAATGAGACCCAAAAATACCCTCATGAACATCTTGTAAAGCTAACTTCAATTCCTCATCCTCTAGACACCTAAGTAGAATTCTATCAAGACTTTTGCGATACAATGTGTGAGATAGGATAGTGTAACAAGCTGCTTGGCATATGAAGTGTCATTTTTGGGTGCAGGTTTGGTCTAAAGGTAAAACTTGGTCTTTTAGATAGGTAAAAATGGGTCTATACTAAGGTGAGTCATGTCCATTTAGAAGGAAAATGATTTGAGTTTTAGGTAGGTCAAAATTAGGTTTCACCAACTCTTCCACCAAGAATTTGTACCTAGAATTTTGATCAGGCATTTGAAGTAAGGAGGCTAAAGTTTCCATAGCATTTGCTGCTCTATTCTTATCCCTTGGGATTTGTTCAAATGTAATCAAGACAAAATATTTCTTCCAGTCATCTACCATCCTTTTATACGACATCAAATTTTCATCCTTAGTTTGATACTCATCATTAATTTGATTTATGGCCAATTGTGAATCCCCATATACTTACAGTTTTGTGACGTTCCATTCTAAAGCCATTTTAATGCATATGACTAAAGCCTTATATTCTGCAATATTGTTGGTGCATGGGAACAAAAGTTTTTAGGACTTAGGAATGGTGTATCCTTGTGGCGTAATAAATAAAACATTGGCTCCTGATCCATGCTGAGTGTAGGATCCATCATAATATAATTTTCATGATTTTGCTTCCACATTTACTATCTCTGCATCTGGAAATTCTAAATGAATAGAATGAGTAGAAACTAAAGGATTTTCAAACAATTTATCTTCTATGACTTGTCCCTTGATAGCTTTATGGTCCACATACTCAATGTCAAATTCACTTAATACCATCACCCATTTAGCAATTCTTCATGTAAGGGCTGTTTTGCTAAGTAAATACTTTAGTGGATCAATTTTGGCAATCAACTTAACCTTTTGCATCAACATGTAATGTCATAGTTTTTGGGAGGCAAAAAATACCGCTAGACATGCCCACTCCATGAAGCTATAACTCAACTCATACTTGATAAAGGTTTTACTTAAGTAATAGATAGCTCTTTCTTTGCCTCACTATCCTCTTGTGCCAATACAACCCCTTAAGATCTCTCCGTTGCTGAAATGTATAATAGTAAGGGTTTTCCTTTGATGGGAGACATAAAAATGGGTGGATTTACCAGGTATGTCTTCAAAAGGGTAAAATATTGTTCAAATTCATCATCCCATTTAAAAATAGTATCCTTGTGTACCAATCTGGTAAAAGACTGGCACTTTTTTGCTAATTGAGAGATGAACCTTCTAATAGATTGAAGTCTTCCTTGTAGTGACCTCATTTGACTAAATCTTTTGGGTGTTTCCATTTCCATGACTGCTTGCACTTTTTCCAGATCCACTTCTATCCCTTTTGCTGATACTATGTAACCCAATAGCTTGCTGGATTGAACACCAAATGCACATTTTTTTGGATTTAACCTTACTTTGAAATTGCTCCAATCTTCTAAAAATATTTTCTAGGATAGGTAGATGGTCTTTTATTTCATGTGATTTTGTTAAGATATCATCAATATAATCTTCTAGAAAGGTATGCATCATGTCATGAAAGATGGCTGTCATTGTCCTTTGATAAGTTGCTCCAACATTTTTAAGGCTGGAGGGCATAACATCCCAACAAAAAGAACCCCAAGGGCAAGTGAAAGTGGAATTTTCTTTATCCTTAGGTGCAATTATAATCTTATTGTAGCCACTAAATCCATCCATTAATGAAAACCTAGAATGTCCTGTTGTCAAATCCACTATAACATCAATGCTAGGTAATGGAAAATCATCCTTAGGGAAAGAAAGTTTAAGATATCTAAAATCCATGCATATTCAAATGGATTTATCATGTTTAGTAATAGGTACAATATTATAAATCCATTATTCATAAGTCTGCCTTAACCAATAAAGCCACATGGTGATGCATTTTTCTCAACTTTTGCTTCACAAGTTTTACTCTGGGCGTCACATTATGGTGGTGCATTATGAAAATTGGATCCAATCCTGGCATATCTTCATATGACCATGAAAATTTCATTTTCTTTGCTTGAAATAATTTGATTAAATCCTTCCTTTCTATTAGAGTCAATGATGTTTCTAGATGGATGAATTTAGGTTCCAATTATGTGCCAACTTTGACCTTTTCTGTTGGCTCAATTAGGATAGAAGATATATCCTCTTAATGTTCAGGTAAAGTATCCAATCTCTCTTCCTTAGGTGCAACAGTTGGGTTTTCACTTTTGGAAACATCCATTATTTTTACTTTTTTGGGGTCTAGTACTGCCACATGGTGGTTTTCACCACTAAACCTTTTCATTTTTTACTTTTTATTTTATTTTATCTTGTGGATTAAGAAATTGGAACCTTGCCTCCATCATCATTTTTGGATTGAATTCATTAGTGGAAGATGGCTCAACCACATTAAGGTATTGGGCCATAGATTTGTCATTGGGAAAATAGAGTAAGTCATTAGGTTTGGTCAAGTCCCAATCAATAAGCTCAGGATGAATAAGGGCTAAGGAATCATTAGGTAAGTTTTAATTTTTAGGGTTCAAGGACATGACTTTGTTTGAGGGTTCGTACATTGTATTGCTCAAGTCAATAACATGTGCTTGTTCGAGGTGTTCCATAGAAGTCTGATCAAAATTCTCTTCACTAGAATCCTTGTGGATTTCCATGGGAAAAATATGTGTGGATTAAATGTAACATTTGAACCCACCCCATGAAGGTACCCATGGTTCTCATATCCATTGACTGTCACTAGATTCTTGTCCTACATTTAATTCTTGAGAAACAATGGGCACGTGTGTAGAACTCGACCCTTGATCCATATTATCTTGATTGTTTGCATTAGGTATAGTAGCATAGGTATGAATGACATCTACCTCTTTGTCATGACAAGAATATTTGGATAGGGAGTCCCATTCATATTCTCTGGAGTTATCTTCACTCTCAGACTCTAACATATGTACATGATTGTAAGAATCATGAATATTGTTTGAACCAACTCCTTTCTCTTGATACCTTATTCCTGATTTTTCATCCTGTGATCTCTAAGGAGGTTGGATAGGTTTTAGCAAGCCTTTATTTCTAATTCCTAAGGGTCCTCTTCCCTTGTATCCCATCTTTTTCACTATTTAGAATCCTTTTCCATATTGATCAGTTTAGATATTGACATGTTGCACTCTTTCAAAAAGAACATTTGAACTATCCTCATCTTTATAGAGCCATTGTAAGACTTCATTATCTTCTTTTTCTATGGCTGATTGGTCACTCTCTCACAAAATGAGAGTTATATTTTTTGGGTGGATGAGAACTTGAAGGTTTTCCATGTGTATTTGGGGAAGTGGGTAAATCAAATAAGGAAACGTAATATCCCCCCACTCCTTTTGAATTGATTATGCATTGTTTTTCAAATTTATACATCATCTCACTCATCTTTTGATAGTTATCCTTTTTGGTTTGTTCTCTTTCATCCTTAGAAGGTGTCAAATTTTATTCCCTTGGTGTAGAAGCTTTTACTAAATTTTCATTGGAACTTTCACCTTCATAACTTACTTTCTATTTTCCCTTAGTTGATGCAGGTAATTTAGTTTCATTAGGACTTGAAGAAGATGTAGCATTTAATGTCAAATTAGGACCTTCTTATTTGGTTTCTTCAATGATGACACTAGGACTAACTCCTTCCATATTATGTGGATGAAATAAATCATGAAGAGGTTTCACCATATTGCAATATTGAAAGGGATTTGAATCTCCTCCATTAGTTATTTCTTCACCCATGTACGAAAACTTGATACATTGATGATAGGTTGAAGGCACCGCTTGCATTTCATGAATCTATGGCCTTCCCAATAAAATAATATAAGTTAATTTCATGTCAAGGACTTGACAAATGGTATCTTTCTTGATTGGACCCACTTTAATGGGAAAACCCACCATTCCTTTAGAAGATCTCTCATCCTCATCATAAGCTTTTATAGTGATTTGTTTCTTTGGATCAATAGATGAATTAGATAGCTATAAAGCTTTGACTAGGTTCAAGGTACAACTATTTAGACTAGATCCTCCATCAATGCGGACTCTTTTAACACAGTGTTTTTGAATCAAAACCTCTATATGAAATGTGATATTTTGAGGATGGTTTATGGACATGTCATCTTGCTTTGAAAATGACAAGCAATGAGGTGCTATGAGATTACCCACCATGTTTGAAAACCTTTCTTCATCCAAATTTTCAGGAATGGTAGTTTCCAAAAGAGATTTCTCCAAGATTTGTTTATGATTGGGAGAAAGTTTCAATAGCTTCAAAATGGAAATTTGAGCTAGAGTGTTTTGTAGTTGATCCACTAGACTATAAGGTTTTGTTGAAGAAGATGCTTGTTTAGCCAAAGTAGTTTCTTGTGTAGGACCAAAAGTTCCAGGGATGCTTCCTTGTAGGGTAATTATTACTGCTTTCCCCCTAGTAACAACATTAGGGGTCTCCTTATTAGTTTATTCTTTTACCACCACAACACTGATAGTATTATCATGTCTGAATAGGGCATTAATAGTATTATCTTAATTGTGGGTAAAGTTAAATTTATTATTACCTCTTTAGGTAGTTCTATTGTTACCTTTGTTGTTGTTAGAATTTGAAGATTATCCTTTCTCATGCGTGAAGAAAGGGGTTTTGAATACCGTGTGATCTTCATTTTTTTGGGGTCCTTCTACTTTAATCACACCATTATCAATAGGGTCTTGCACCACATATTTCAATTGCATACAATCATTTGTATTATCTCCTCAATTTTGATGATATTCACAATGATTTGACTCACTCCACCATGAGGGTTTCACTTGTGGTTCATAGGGCTGGGCCCTAGGTAAGTCAATAATATTATTCACAATGAGGGTTCGCAATGCATTTTCAAGTGGTTCACCCAAGAGTGTGAAATTCCTTCTAGGAGATGGAGCAAATAAGGGTTTAGGATCATTATCCTTTTGATTGTTCCCAAAGTTGTTATTATTGAAAGGAACTTTGGGTGCTTGATTTACATTACTAGCTTGATTGGATCCTCTTGTGAGATTAAATGGAGTGGCCTTTAAGTAATTTTCTTCCACAAATCCATCATTAACCACACCCTTTTTATTATTTTTCATCCAAAACTGGTTGTTGTTAGAAGGATCCCTATTATTGTTGTTATTGGAAGTATTGTTATTGGTATTCTTGTTCTCCTTGTAGAGTTTGAGTTCTCCACTTTTTACTACTACTTCCTCTATATTAAATCCATTCTTAATTAAGTCTTGGAAAGAACATGGGCATTGTAACCTCAACCGATAGTTCATTTTGGTACTCAAGCTATTGATGAAGATGTCCATCTTTTGCTTTTCGGGCATGCTTTGAGGGTATCTAGAAAATACCACTCTCCATTTTTGTAGGAAAGAAAGAATCCTTATCCCTCACGTTGTTTGGTGTTGCATAAATTGATCATTGTAACTTCATGTTTAATATTGTAAGAGTAATGTGTCACAAATTTGGAAGCCAATTCCTCAAAAGTGTGAATACCGGAGGGTAATTTGAAAAACCACTCCATCGCCAATCCTCCAAGGCTTCTTGGAAATAACCTCATTAAATTAGTTGTTTCATGCATAAACTTCAAGCTCAATGCACAAAATTCCCTTAAGTGATCTTGGGGATCTGATTCTCCTTCATATTTATCATACTTAGGAAAAAATACATTACTAGGGAATGAAACCATAATTAGGGTTTTATTAAATGGAAATGGATACAATGCTTTGATAGAAAAGGGTTTAGAAGCCCCCATTTGCTTCATTCTCAACATCTGCATTTGGAATAACTTAAATTTCTCATTGATGATGTCAATAGGGTTGGTCTCATCTTTTTTTTGTTTCAACTTATCAACATCATAATTATGAGGGATTTTAGTCCCCACTTGTGCTAGGTATAGGAAGTATTTTTCCCTATCTCTTTCCAAAAATCTCTCCATGAGTTTCATGAAGACCGAGATTTGTACCTCTTTGTTGAATTTTTATTTGGTAGCCTATTCATCATTAGGGTCATTGTTACCTCCATTTTTATTGTCTACCCCTTGGTTGTTAGGGTTAATTCCTATTCCATTAGCCCCATAGTTATTAACCTCACCATTTCCATTATTTGTATTATTAGTGTTGTCCGTGTTGGAGAGGTTAATGAGGTCGGGATCCATATTTCCAAAAGGAAAAGACATCCTCCTTGGTTCTACCTCTTTGGTTGGTTCAATTGTTTGTTGCGAAGAGGTAAAGGTATCGCTTGGAAAATGAATCTCTTGCCTTAGATAAGTGTGTTCTGATTACAAGGTAGACATTATGTAGTGGGATCTGGTGAAAGATGACATGAGCATAAATCAACAATTTCTTGGCTTTTATCCCCTTTTGATAAATCCCTTAAATGATTTTTTGAATTCTCTAAAGATGAGGGATTTTGATCAATGTAACATTATAAACAGGTTGAATGTCCAAATGGGTATCCAAATATGCAAGTTAATTTTTTTCAAACCCTCAGGAAATTCCCCCCTTTCCTCTATCTCAGTCTATATGCATGACTTGGCTTGATGTTACTCATGACTTTACTATTTCTTACACGCTTACTGGAAAGTTGTTATCCACAACTTTAGGATATAACATGTGACCTTTAACTTTTAGCATGTGACACTTCACTACTATACACACCACTTGGATAGTGACTACGTGCAAGATAAAATATGGTATGCGCCTCTTCAATTGTTGTAGGTGGTGTATATGCTAAAAACCTACCTATTGGGATCACGCTAAGACATGAAAACATTAGAACATACAAATCATATTAACATATCAAAACATGATCAAATCAAGATTTTCCATCATAACCTCCGATGAGCCAAACAAGTGCATCCAAGCCTTGTTTATTTTCTCTTAGAGAGGAATGTGGGTGTGCTCTCCCAACACAATAACCAAATCTCACTGTGATTATGAATGATAGTTAAAATGCAAGCTAATAGATGTGATAAAGAGCTCAAGAACAAGTTTGAGGAACTTTTCTCAAGCCTTCATTAAAATGATGATGCAAATGCAAAGAAGTATGCTAATGCATGATCTAAGATTCATTTCTATTATCCTAGCATGTAATATCTAAATGATTTGAACTTGAAATAAACTAGAATGCTAAATGCTCAAAGAAATATAGAGCTAAACTAGCATGATAACAATACAAAAATTAGAGATGATTTTCTCTTGGCAAGAGCTTATATTTATAGAGTTTTGGAGGAAGGGAAGGGATTGGATGAGGTGGAGCATATGTGGAATCCACATAGATGCCACATAGAGGACACAAGGGCAAGAGGACAAGCCATGCAAAAGTCAACACACGCCTTTAAGGTTTGAGTGGCTCAAGGTTTTCTCACACATGCGTGAGAAAATCTTGGGGAATGGAGTGGGGGACAAAAGAGTGGCTACATTAAAGAAAGTTGGTGGCTTCCTTTTTGAGGAGTTTCTCACACATGTGTGAGAATTCCATTAGTGCTAAAAGGAGTAGGAATCACACTTTAAGTGTGATTAGTGTGTGTTTAAGCGAGGAAGTAGGTTTATTAAGAGGGATAGGTAAGGTAGGGTAGGAATAGAGTAGGTTTCTAGGTAGGATTAATAGGTATTTTACGCTAGAATTACATTAAATTTGAATTTAATCTTGGTTTAGAAGAATATTCGAAATGTGGGGTAATAAATAAATATGAAATTTATTTAAAAGAGGTTTTATGGAGGTCATGTATTAAATAAAATTTAATACATTAGAGGGATATAATATCTAAAATACATTTAAATACTATAGAGAATGAAATATATTTAATTAAATAAAATAGAACATAGCAAATATAGTTAATTAATTAAAATCAACTATAATGTTAAAAGAATATTAATTAATTTAATATAAGGACAATTTTAGACGTCTATATTTTTCCCCTCTTTGATGCGGCGACAAAAGTGGCATTGTGTCAAAGAAAAGAAAAAAAGATGCCCTAGAAGAATCAGGAAGATCTAGGGCGATGATGGTAAATGAATATGCCCCCTCGAGAAAATAATAAAAAAAAAATTTTTCTTGTAAAATTTTCTCGAAAAGATGGAAAGAGGGAGAAAGACAAATTGCATGGCCTGATAGGAAGGAACAGTGCTAAAAATAGGGACCAGAACAAAAAAAACAGGGACCAGGAAGGAAAACAGGACCCAAGGGGTCTATAAATAGTCCACCAGGGCCCAAGAAGAAGTCATTTTCACTCACGAAGAGCAAAAAGATGAAGAAGAAGAGAATAAATGGTGGAAGTTCCAAAGTTTGCATAGCTTGGAGAGCACATCAAGGTGTACCAGTGGCCCCCAGATGCAGGACCACTGGTGAGTAGTCGATGTTGCTTCATGCATTACACATTTAATTCTTTGTAGGACATTTATGACATCCTTAAGGCGTCAAAAACTAGCCCACAACAGAGATGGCGGTCGCCAGACCATCGTCTGTGCAGATGGTGATCGAAAGATCACCGTCTTTTTAGACAGCTGATCTACGATCGTCGGTTGCACAAATGGAGATCGCGAGATCACCATCTGTGATGGAAGAGAAGAAGAGGGAATTTTAATGGAGACGACAAAGTAATTCATCATCTATGCGGGCAAAAATACGGTGGCCTAAACTGTCATCTATGCAAGCGGCTACAATGTTTTTCCATCTATTCGGGTGAATCAGCATCTCCGCCGATTGACTCAGAATTAGACAAAAAGGGAAGAAAACATAGCAGAAAGAGCCTAGGGTGTATTTTTTGATGTCTCAGACGTAGGAATAAAGTTAACTGACATGGGTAACTATGGCTGCAGGTAGACACAATATCATTTCGATCTAGGGAGTGCTATCCTTCAACAATGGCACTATCACAGGAGTCGATGATGGAGGAGTGGGGACAGGTCACACTATGTGGCTTGGAGCATGTTCACTGATAACCCCATCTTAGAGTGCATAATGCGCTAATGTCAGCTTTGATCGAGAGGTGGCATAGTACCACTTCCAATTTTCACTTCCCCATGGGGAGGCTACTATTGCTTTGCATGATGTGTGGAGGATATAGAGTGCCAATTCAGGGGCTGATACCCGAGTATTATTTTAAGGGGTCTGCACCACACATGGAGATGACATTCGGTCGACCATTTACAGAGATCACAATGACATGCCAGTGGATGTCCTGGATAGGGGCTATGGCAGCGAGGTCATGGTTGCAATGGGTAGCATTATACCTGGCAAGTTTGGTAGGAGGGGCATGATGCTAGATCATGTGGGCCATGGGTTTCTGATTGGGTGGCCACGGGTCCTCAACAACATGTTAGAGGAGGAAGGGACACAATATTTGTAATACCTACCCCTTAGTCTACCTATCTATGTCAGTTTCTGATCTTTGTTAGACCATAGATGTATGTGTTAGCTATTTCAGGTGATTTTAAGGATACTTATGCATTTCCTTTCATTATGCAATTGATCCATTGTTAGTTGTATTGTATCATCTATTTGCATATGATGTATTATTATTTCATGTTGGTTATATTTATGTTATGAAGTCATTTTGATTAAGGTTTTATGACAATACTAACCCTATGTCTATATGCACATGGATCATTGTGAAGTTTTTCATTTCTGTTTGTTGTGTTTGGTATGGTATGGGATAGAGTCATAGTTACTTTATTCGGTGAGATCCACATGATAAACTAGTCTCAACCATTTTTTTCTATATTGCATATATATATGCTCGCCTTTGTGATGATAGGTTTGCAAGTACCAGGTTACGTCTTCCTTGAATTGGCAGGAGTGAGCGTTCCCTATCACAGTATCTCAATGGTAAGAGAGGGGAGATAATATCTGGTCCAAATCCATACCCTAAACCCTTATTTTTTCCTAGAACTGGACAAGAATTTGATTGACTATCCTAGTGTTTGAATCCATCAAGTGACGTGGATTTGTGAGCCTGTTTGTGTGTGTTTGTGTTTATGTTTCAACTATTGTCTATTTTAGCTGTTTATCTGTTTAGATGGTTTTTAGGTGATTTATTGATGCTTTTGGTGTGATTTAATTAATGAATAATTATGGTAAATATTGATGTTAATTATTGCACCTTTAATAAGGTTAAAACATTGATTTATGAAATATATGGCTATTTAATAATTAAATATTAATTAAATGCCTATATTTAATTAATTGTTTTAATTATTAAGTATTGATTTGAATAATTGAGATTTAATAAATATTAAATTCAATTAATTATAATTAATTATGCAAAGTTGATTTATTGAATATTACTTTAAGTTGCATGATTAATTAATTAATTTCATTGAAATAATCTCACACGCAATTTCAATTTAACACTTTGCTTTTATATTATAAAGTTGAGTTATGCATGTTTTAAGTGAAAATTAAAAATAAAGAATTTCTTTTAATTATTAATTAGATAATTTATATTCCCTTTAGGGTTTTCACTTTTTGAAAACCTAATTGCTTGGTTTTCTATATCCTTGGATTGAAAGCCATTTTGGAGGTTGTTCA
>MU224910.1:1642155-1670788 GCA_018584345.1 Thuja plicata | reverse complement strand
ATTTTGGAGGTTGTTCAATTAGGGGAGAAAGGAAAATCAGGTGATGGAGGATTTTGGAAAGCTTGAGAGCATTTTTGGAGCATTTGTGGATTCTTCTTGCTTGGATTTGTGGGTTTGTTCCTCTCATCAGTTACAAAGGTAGGATCTTGTTTTTATTAATCCTAGCTTTCATATCTCCATCTTCTATGCATCTAAAAAGCTAGGATCCTTTGTGTGAAGTTTCCTTGATTGATCATTGTGTGAAGTATTGTTTAAAATTGGAAAAATATGGTCTTGGATCAATTTTGTGTTTTTATTCAAGTTTGCATGTCAGATATGTGCTTGTGGTCATAAAGGGTTTTATTTTATGGCATTAGGTACAAATGGGTATAAGGGTTTTCAATTGGAATAAATTTGTCTTTCAAGAGTGCCCTTAGGGTTTTGATTGGTAAAAAAGGTCTTCTTTGATTGAGAAATTATGTTTGTTATCAAATTTTGGTTGAGGGAATCAAATCTATACGTTTCCTACCTTGAAAGTTGGAAAATTTACCTTACCAAGTTCTTACCCAAATCTTGGTCCCAAATCTGCATGGAAACCAAAACAAAAATCAAATTGCATGCTTGGATAATAATGATCTAAAAATAGAGATTAATATTAAATTTATTATCTTTTCTCTATTGCATGAAATGCATGGTTTCTAGGAAATAAATTCCACCTTTAGTCCTTCTTTATAGCTATCTCCTTGTTAAAAAACTATGTGCATTGTATATATGATTATATACACCTCCACCATTTGGAAAGATAGTATTTTATCATTTTGTTATTGGAAAAATTAATTAAATGGAAAAAATACATGTCGCTATTTTTATACAGTCTGGTGTTAAAAAAATAATAATAATAAACAAGAGTTTATTATTATAAAAAATTAAATAAACCAAAGATTTAAAAAAAAAAAATATAATATATTTAAAAGGAAAAGTGCATGTCTTTTTAAAAAATAAAACAAAAAAGACTTGTTTTAAGTGGCGGGGGCCACCACCCCCACTGCCACTGCCACAGGGTACCTGCGGGTACGACCTGTGGGCCATAAGGCTCCACAGGGCCCACGTGGTCCCCGCGACTCCCTTTTGTAAGGGGCTGGGGTTGGGGGTGGGGCCGAGACCCCCCCAACCTATGTGCAAGGTTTTCTTAGATTTTTTATTTTTTTTAATAGATTTTAATTTAAGTTAAAATTTTTTTTTTAATATTTGTTTTATTAAAATTTAATTTATTTAATTTAAATTTGTTTTTAATTGGATATAGATTTATACTAATTAAAATATGTTTTAATTAATAAAAAAAAGAGTTTCATTGTTATTTTAGTTTTAGGTTATTTGTAGTTTTATTTTAATAATATGTTGATTATTAATATTAATGATTTTTGTATGTTAATATTTACTAATTCATATTATTACTATTGTTATTATTTTAATTAATAATAGTTATTAATTAGAAATAATATTTAATATGTGACATTATTTTATTATTAAAGTTTTATTTGTTTATAAATGCTGATCCTATTTTATCATGTTAGCACCATTATTTTAATTAACAAATAATTATTAATAGAGATTATTAATTAATTTGTGTAATGATTATTATTATTGGTAATAGGATAGCAATTATGTTAAGGATTAGGTATTATCGAGATCGAAGGATTTAGGAACAATAAGTTAGTAAAGCGAGTGGAGATATTTTCTAGATTATGTAGTCTTTTTCTTTTGGAATGATCTCTCTTGCGATCCTTAATTTGAACACTTTTTATAAGCTTATAGTTCTTTTCTATAGCTTTTACTTGTAATTATAGTCGAATGTTAGTAATTATTAAATAGACTAATTTATATGTTGTGAATGTTATAAATTAATCTATAGAGGCTTTGTGTGCATTTTCTTGGAAATTGAATTATACTGTGAAGACATTGTATTTTTCCATTAGCATATGCAAGGAAAAACATGATAAACACCATTGGTTTATACTACACCAATAGACAGGGCACAACACTACCCGACACCAAGGTTACCGATACTGCCAAGTACAAAGCATCCTGACAAACACTATTCAATGTTACCCAATGACAAAAAGGACAAGGGAAATCGACGAGTAACCAACAGTGCAACCCGATGATACAATCAAGAGTGGAACCCGACAGATGAAGGGAACCCGACAATCAGTTCAATGAAGAAACACCGATAGACTTTCAATTCACATTGATGATCAAGAACTAACAATTAGTTACATCCCGCAAAAAGTGGATCTGACTTTCCACGTCAGATAAATCACTGAAGTTTTATATTTAGCTTCTTGATTTGTTTTAAATCCATTACGTGAGGAGAAAGAAATGTAATTATTATTGTTTTTATCAGTTTAAATGATTTAAAACATGCAAAATAAAGGATCAAGATCAAGTTGTATACCTTGGATCTAGAGTTAACATTGTAATGCGTGATTCTAAAATAGGTCAAATACTTGTATAAATAGATTCTCAATCAATTATGAACATGTTTTTTTATGATAATTGTAGCCACAGAGAGAATCTAAGGATCAGACAAGAGAATTCATGCAGAAGCACAGACAAAGATCAAATCAATTGTCAAGAACAAAACAAAGGCTGATGATGAGAAGGAAAAGGTATTAATCAATCACTATAGGTGATATTCATATACTATGAGCTTTAATGGATATGTAATCAATAATTATAGATTGCATACAGTCAGTTCAAACATATTGTACACATTCTAACAAGTGGGGTACACTTAAGAAATCCTTTCAAGGAAGGTGGACTTGACAGTCCTATTGTAAATCTCTTAACCAAGTGCACACTACATCAGTGTTGATAAAGCTCTTAACAGAGTAGATCCTAACAAGTATCCACTTTAATACTCCTAATAGAGTAGATCATCAGAAGTGATCAAATTGTAAGCCTTAACCATCTCCCTTCCATTCTGCAGATAGTGAAGTTTTGTGGGTGCCATCCTCACCACAGTTTTTACTTCCTAACAAGATTTTTTTGTGATATCATATCTTGTGTTATGTTTCTATTACTTTCATGAATGTTGCATATAATTAAGTTTATGAATTAATACTACATGCATAAGAAAGACCATCAGATATGGTCGGTAATACAATAAAGATTGATTACTAATGATGAAAGGTGAAAAGTGTTAAAAGTTTTAAAGGTATTGGTTCACCCCTCCCCTCTTATTACTACCTCCCATTAATCCCAACTATCAGTATCAGAGAAAAGTCTCTTCTTGGAAAGATTAAAGGCTTAAGAGAAAATATCATACAATGGAGAAGTGCAAACTTGATAAAAATATTGAGAATAAAAATCTTGAAATTTAGATGTTCTATAAACAATATAAAGAAGCTAGAATCAGAATGAGACAGCTGCTGGATGAAAGAAAGAATATGGCTTCTTGCTATAATGAGACATATTATCATAAGGAAGAGATTCCAGATTTCTTTGAGTCTTCAGGATCAAATACAAGCAAGGCATTAGATACATTAGAAGAAATCATCACAAGCCTAAATAAGATCAATCTACATCTGGCTAGACAAGTCAAATATCTATAAATCGGTCAAGAGACACAGATGGTAAGAATTATTGATGTCATGAATAATGCAAGGAAAGTTGAACAAGAAAGAACTTTATCTATTGATGATAGAAGAAAGATCACAAACAAGCTACAAGAAAAGGAGTCAGAGATACAAAGGCTTACTAAGCATCACCATGAGGTAACTAATTAGATTATTCTTACGAGTCAAGAAGAAAACAAAATGATTGTGGAACTCATTGAAAGAATACAGATTATCGGTGAACTAAGAGAAGAGAATGAAAAACTAAAGCATGAGGCTAGAATTCTACAACAACACAATGACATGATTAAGAGAGCTGAAGAGAGTACAAAAAGGATGGATGAATTCTTGAATGCACAAAGAAGACCCAACATCAACACTGGACTAGGGTACATAGAGCATGGAGAGTAATCAAATGAAGCTAATCCAAAAGATCCCTACACCAATCCTAGACCAAGGAAGCTGACATGAAATCACTATGGAAAGTAAGGCCACACCTCAAATGTCTGCAGGAGTAAAGAAAAAGGTATTCCTAAATCCACATTTACATTCATAGGACATTGTTATAATTGCAACAAGAAAGGACATAAAGCACATGAATATAAATCAAAGGTGAAAGAACCTAAGAAGGAAACCTAGATGGGGAAGTATTTTCTCACCTGCAAAATTCATAGGCACACATCTCTAGAATGAAGGAAGAAGAAAATTGAAGCATGGAAACCCAAAAATGAAGAAAATGCATATAAACCAAGAAGAGTCAGTAATTCATATGTTTGGGACTACAATACATGGATAAACTACACAACATGTGGTAGATATGGTCACATAGCTGCAGAATGCATGAGAACATGGACCAAAAGGTCTAGAGGATGGACCAATCCTAGAATGACATGTTTTCACTGTCATAAGGTTGGACATCTGAAGAAAGACTGCAGAGACCGAATAATAGAAACCACCACTTTTGAAAATGGTAACACCATTGAAGACATCAAGAAAATGAGAAAGCAAATGTGGAGGAAAGCTTCAACTAATGAGGAAGCTGGACCAAGAAATGCAGTAGGTAACACCTCATCTGATGGATCTGGTGACATCACCACCCCCGCCTAAAGATGAACAAGTAAGTATGGAACTGAACTACACCAAGTCATATTTTGCAGTAGTTCCATTAAACAAATTGATAGATAGTCAAAATCTGCCTAAATAAAGATGCATATTATGATCCTTGTTACAATTCTGAGAAATCAACCCCACCAGTAAACACATACAAAAAATCATCAATGAACATAAAAGGATGAGCTATCTACACTTATCAAGAATTTTCGGTCAACACATAAAAAGGCTAAGTTGCTAATGTAACCTGACACCTATTGGTAAGGAAGAAAATTCAAAAATTTGTCTTGACACTACATCGAGATTTGTCGGTGAAAGAAACAATTCTAATAGCTATCCCGAGCATCCTGTCAACATTGAGAATGTTATTTGAGAGTCATCCTCACGAACTCCATCTTTATGACCCGATGAGTTCTTGAGCATTAAAGATAGACTTAGGGAAAAAGTCTATAAATCTCGACGGAAGCACTTCATTCTGCACACACAATTTGAGAAGAAAGAGAAGAGAAAAAATAGAGAAAAAAGAGAACAAATAGTAGAGTGACCTCGAATCAATCCAATGCACTCCAAAGTGTTCATTCACAAGCTACACAGATCAAAGTAAGTATCGAGCACACTGAAGAACTCTATTATTATTTTCAAAAAATCCCTAAATTTGAAACACAATGGAAACCACTTCAAGAATAGTAAAGTTGAAGAATGATAAGAAGAATTTAATTAAGTGGATAAAGAATAGCACCTATGTGGAACCTAAATACAAGATATGCCCAGAGATTGCATTGCAACTCGATGAATCTGGCACATTTTCAAAAATTCCACCTAGGGTTTTGTTGATAGAAGATGTAAGGTCCTACATTCACTGCAAGATCATTGAGATAGGTGATCTAGAGATAGATCAAGCTTACAAGAAGCTATGTGATGGTCAAGGGAACCTAAAAGAAGAACACAAACACTTACAGGTAAAAGTGATAACAAATGCCCTATATTTCTCAAGGGTTTTCAAAATCGACTGGATTAGGTTAGTTCTGAGTAGAATGCACAACCAAAAGTTATGGTTGGATGAACCTAAGAAAATCATAAAGGATGTGTTACATGTTGTAATTGGTTACCGCATAACTAACAAACCTAAGGCACACAAGCATCCCTCTCGACCAAAAGTTGAAAAACTCAACAATGTTGTATGGGATAACCGAGGACTCAAGGTGACCACCATCACCGATGAGGAACTGAGGTTCGGTGCATGTGTAGTAGGGTACACAATATTTCAAGTGAGCATTCTAAACAACATAGCATCAAAAAAAGTAAGCACAACCTACAAGATTGTCACAAAGGGAATACAGATGGATCTATGTGAGATCCCATTGAAGCAACTTGATGAGAATATGACATCAATCAGGTTTGCAAAGACAAACACATGTAAGTTCGGTTCACTTATAATGTGTATATTCTTTTATTTTCAAGAACACTTTCCTTCAGTTGGAAAAGTGAAGTGAGACACCACAAAGCCAGTCACATTGTAGATTAGTGACCTTATTAAGTCACTAGGTGACAACTTTGATTCAGTGATGATTGAATACTTACTTGACTTCAAGGAAAAGATGATGGAAAGAGTGAGGATCCCTAAACAGTTGATTGAGAAGCATAGGGATGAAATATTTTTCATGGTGGATTTAGATTTCACTCACATTAAACCAGTTGTACCAAGGACAGTTTGGTTAGCACCTCTTGACTATGAGATAAACATAGATCAAGCAACAAATGCAATTGATGCATTGATGAATGAACCACTTGACAGTAAACAACCAAGATTTGGGACATATGAAGAGGCCAAGTCCAAGATAAAATCAGGCCTAGTAATCAAGAAGACTATCAACAAGAAAAACAAGATGGTAAAGAATATAGAAAAGATGCTATCGATTAATGAGGAGGAAAAAGTACAAACAAAAGAAATTGAGGAACAGGGTACCACCAGTAAAGAGCAAGATGAGCAAAAATCTGATTCGAAGGCCACTGAGTCTGATGTGCCTCCACCTCCTACCAAGAAACCAAGGACCACAGTGGCTTAGAGGAAAAGAAGTCAAACTATAAAAGTTACCACACCTCTTAAGAAAGGTCAAGTGAGGACCTATAAGAGGAAGAAGTAAATAGAGAAACAAACACCTACCAAAAGGAGGAAAAGACTGGTCAGGACCAAGGCCGACATTGAAGATTCAAAAGAGGATGAGCTTGATGTGGATAATACAATCTCAGCCCCTAGAACAATGGATGAAATTTTCATTTCAATTGCTACAACCGGTACCATGACCGATAGAAAAATCAGACAATGGGAAAAAATTGAGCCAGAGGACCAACATAAAATACAAGATGAAATAATTAGGGCAATGGTCAAGTACAAATATGAGTTTGTTCACAAAATACCCAAAGAACTGGGTGACAAAATTTCACAACAATGGTCTTATGCCTTGCACACAGAAAATGAAGCAAGAGAGAGTGTACTTGTCACACTCATGCCTCCCGATTAAAAAATGGAAGAGATAAAAGAGATAATGAAAAAGCATTCTAATAAATTTGTGGCAAAGATAAGAGATTACAAGGTGCTACAAGATAAATTTATAGATCTAGATAGCATGACAGATGCTAAATGGAGACAAATCCTAGATCTACCTGCAGAATCAACAAGTTGTGAGAACCAATTACTTCTCACTAACACACCTCATGTAGAGGACAAGAAAGATAAAACAAGTCCTAAGCACATTTCTTTGGATTTTGTGGATAATACTGAGCCCATTGACATAGATAAAGTCATGGATGATCTTGACATTCAAGACATCACTCATTATGACTCTAATAAAGATCCACAAAAAGAAGATGATGTCATTTTCATATCCCTTAAGGAGAAAACCAAGAAACAAGAATTGGAGACACAAGGAAATAAGAACATGGATGTTGCTGATGAGATACGGCCAAACACTTCCATTATTGACATCACGGGACTGGACCCTACATATCAGATACAAAAGGATGAAGATGTCACTTCTCAACAAGCTCAAACTGATGAGAAGGACATAACTCTAGATGCAACACATAATAGCATGCAAAATAATATGCTAGTATTGATGAAGGCCATCAATCTGCTAGAAGGAAATGAAAAATCTACAGTAGATAAAAGCATACTTGAAGACAAGGGTGATGCCGAGACAAAGGATACCAAAGATGAATCAAAGGATACAACTACAGATCAAGCTGCAACTGATGATCAACAAGACAAGTGTACTGATCAGAATAAAGAAGAAGAACACGTAGAAGAGGAGAAGAAGAGGGAAAAGAGTGAAGAAGCAAAGACAGATGAACACCAAAAGAAAATAGAAGAGAAATCTACTGAAACACCCAAGGTTGGTGAAGAGACATCTTCACCTAACCAAGAGGTGAACCCTGAGTAGAAGACACAAGAGGTTTCATCTTCAAAGCCTTCACCGAGCACCTAAGAGAAAAAAAATGAACTTTCAATGGTAGTTCATACATCAGCCTCTACTCAAATATCAAGGAAGAAGAAGAGCTAGAAAAAGAATCCAGTTACTCTGGATGAAATTATTGAGATTCCAGTATGTGATCCTAGAACATTGGATCCTACTAAGTTGACAAAGTATGCAAGACTTTGTGAGAGGAAAGACATGTAGGATAAGCTGAGAAAAGCCACCAAGGAGGCAAAGGTACTTGAAGTTACATGAGGAATCCTTCAACAAATTGTACCTGATATAGATGTTGATCAAACAACCCCCATGCTTGATCAATTAGTGGTTCTAACCGATGCCATCACATCTCATAAGATAGATGCTGAGAAGGCTATGGAGGCTAGACTTGAAAAGAAGTATGATTTCAAGTTGGTAGAGAAGATAAGCCAAGAAGTGGCACTACAAAAGGTGAAGCTATCTAAACTGGTAAGCACAGTAGACCCAATAATTTCAGAAGCTATAACCTTAATTCATAAATTATGCACATTAGATCAACTCACAAAGGAGTATACCGATAATATAGCACATATTGATGCTGATCTTCAAGCGAGTGCACAAGGTCTCACAAATAGTGAAGAGGCAATCAAATTGCACAATGAACATCTCAAGCAAGCTCAGAAGCTAAGACAAGATATATAGATTGCAAAAACCAAGTTCAGAGATGAGGTGAATGAGATTCAAGCTCAACTCTTACCTACTCTCACATTACTATAACAACATATGACAGAGGCAAGAGAACTTATTTCCACCCCAGAAATGTTTGTCCTAGACAAAATTTATGATATGAATACCCAGATTGAGCTAGAGCACATGGCATTAGAACTCCTCAAAGAAAAATGGGAAAAAATGATCGAAGATATTAAAAACACTCACTCCCACATTCTTGACACTCTATAAGTTACACATTTTTGACAACTTATAAGTTGTACATTTTTGTCATGATTATCAAAAAAGGGGGAAATGATATGTACAGTCAATCAACAAAAATGGGGAAATGAAAGGAAGAGATGATATGAACATTCAATCATTTGAAAGAGAAAAGAACAAAAAGGGGAATGCATAGTACAAAGGAAAGTATACATGTACATATACTTACACTATACTGATGCATACAGTTAGGGGGAGTCATATAATGACAAGGATATATACATGGTGTACATACTAAACACTTTAGTATTATACACATATTAGTTTTTGATACTAATGTCAAAGGGGGAGATTTGAAGACATTATATTTTGCCATTAGTATATGCAAGGAAAAACATGATAAACACCATTGGTTTATACTACACTGATATGCAAGTCACAACACTACCTGATGCCAAGGTTACTGATACTGCCAAGTACAAAGCATCCCGAAAAACACTATTTAGTGTTACCTGATGACAAAAAGGACAAGGGAACCCGACGAGTAACCAATAGTGCGACCTGATGATATAGTCAAGAGTGGAACCCAACAGATGAAGGGAACCCAATAATTAGTTCAATGAAGGAACATAGAAAGACTTTCAGTTCACACTGACGATCAAGAACCGACAGTCAGTTACATCCCGCAAAAAGTGGATCTGACTTTCCATGTCAGATAAATCACTGAAGTTTTATATTTAGCTTCTTTATTTGTTTTAAATCCATTACGTGAAGAGAAAAAAATGTAATTATTATTGTTTTTATCAGTTTAACTGATTTAAAACATGCAAACTAAAGGATCAAGGTCAAGTTGTATACCTTGGATCTAGAGTTAACATTGTAATGTGTGATTCTAAAATAGGTCAAATACTTATATAAATAGATGCTCAATCAATTATGAACATGTTTTTTGATGATGATTGTATCCACAAAGAGCATCTAAGGATCAGGCAAGAGAATTTATGTAGAAGCACAAACAAAGATCAAATCAGTTGTCAAGAATAGAACAAAGGCTACTGACAAGAAGGAAAAGGTATTAATCAATCACTATAGGTGATATTCATATACTGTGAGCTTTAATGGATCTATAATCAGCAATTATAGATTGCATATAGTCAGGTCAAACATATTGTACACATTCTAACAAGTGGGGTACACTTAATAAATCCTTTCAAGGAAGGTGGACTTCATAGTCCTATTGTAAATCTCTTAACTGAGTGCACACTACAACAGTGTTGCTAAAGCTCTTAAAAGAGTAGATCCTAACAGGTATCCACATTAATACTCCTAATAGGGTAGATTTGTTAGAAACACTGAGAGGGGGTGGGGGTGAATTAGTGTTTGTCAATTATCTTTATTTCAGTAACTTGAAACTTAAATCAAATAGATACAAAATGAAACATAACACCATAACACATAACACAAGATATGTTTACGGGGAAACATTGATCAAAGGAAAACCTCGGTGGGAATTAGTACCCACAAATGATTGTACTAGTTTTATGAACTTGTTAGAGTTCCTTTTCCCTGTTAGGAGCAGTCTTTACAATGTAAGTACAATGAACCTATTAGGAGTCTTTAAAAAAACCTGTTAAAGGTGAATGGCTCATTGCTAGAGCTCACTACCCAATAGGATGAAGGATACAACCTTCAGATAATAGATATACACTATATCAAAAGATGAACTATTGTTCTGACACTATTGTTTGATCAATTCCATTTATGCACTAATGATCTAATCCCTCAAAGAGATTTATCTCATACTGATTTGGTGTACTGTTCTTCTAGATATATTTTCTGCATATTTACACTCTTACACTTAATACAAAAGTGCATGTCTAGTATATATACATGCCTAAATAGACGCGACCAAAAACAAGACCTTAGTCGGCCCAAAAAAAACATACACAATGCTTCCAAATGAATTGGATTAAGTGTGTTTATATGAATGTTAAATACATAATTAAAAACATGTTACAATAGGTGCATGTTTTTTACAAAACAAGATATTATATGCTAATCAAAATCTGAAGTCGGCTTCATGCTCTATTTTCTGAACTGCTAGTGGCACTTGAACTTGCTATAAATTATCCGTACTGTCATATCTTACCATGTTTGTATAGAATAAGCATAATAACATATCATAGAGATTATGTATAAAGGCACATAGTCTGAATCGATTGTACACACGTGCATTGGTGCACTTATCAACTGTATATCTTTGTTCTGTTCTATTTTCTATACTTAGCCAAATTTAGTTCTTCAAAGTTGTGAACTTGTTAAAAATTCATATGACTTTTTTTCCATAATGAAAGCATAAAATTAGTCATATACACCCTGAGTGTCAACTTTCCAACAATCTCCCCCTTTGTCACTAATGACAACAAAGCAATGTGGCCAAGTTACATATATTTTGGATAAACAAAAGAAATTGTAAGTTTACTGTACATTACTTCATACTTTTGGCTATATTTTACATACTCCTTTATATACACTACTCCCCCTTTGAAATTAATGACAAAGGTGCCAAAAAGTAAAGTCCCTAAGTACTTACTCCGAGTATACATCTGGGTATGCAATCTGAAGTTTCTTGATTTCTTGCTTCCAGAATGCCTTGAGTGCATCAATAGTCTAAAGATGGGCGCATAAAGCATATGTGAGCTTCTCCATATTTTTCAGATCCATGCATGGGCCTTGATCATATGTGACAATGGTTGCATCTATCTGTTTGATGTTCTCATTTAAAATAGCTAAGGAGGGTGCAAGTGCATTTCTTAGTTGGGTTTTTCTGGTCCTTATCTTGCTGATCTCTATATTGGCTTTTTCAATCTTGTCTATCTTCCCTCTATAGATGTTGTTGTAGATGTTGATTTATTGGGAGGAGGATTTCTCATAAAAAAAATTCTTTGGCTTTCTCCATGGCTAATACACTGATTTTGATCAAGTCTTCTTCTCCCCATGCATCTAGGTTTGCTCAGTCAGGGATCAAACTTGACAACAATGATACTAATGGTTTGATAGATGGAGTGAATATAGAATTATGAATTACATCCATACATTCACTTTTCACTAGGATTTCCATAGAGGGTGGTTCATTGGATTGATTATCTTCCTCATTATTCAAATCTGTTGAATCTTTAGACATAAACTCATCTTGCTGCAAGGGAGTATAATCAATGCATACCTTCTCTACTTCTTTAGTGCTGACAAATGGTTTTTCTAATTTGTTTAAGTCATTATCTGAAGTTTTCATTGTTATTTTAACATCATTGATCACAATGGTTTCATCTAAATATTTGACTGTGTTAGAGGGTGATGGAACTTTGGGCGCATAATCCTGGGGACTTGTCATAGGCACATTAATAGTCTTTGATTATTTTTCTTGTTTAGAAGGAACTGGAGTCACTTTAGCTATAGGTGCCATTGATGGATACATGTGTCTATCCAAAAACACTTGCTCAAATTCTCTTTCAGTCTCTTTTCCAACCAATTCATACTCTTTGTTCATAATGTGAAGAGTTATTGTCTTGGTTCTTAGATGAAATTTTACCAAATCTAACATTATTACCTTCTCATCATGTGAGAAAATAGGGAGAAGACTGTCTAATGTTTATTCTCTAATACTCATAGCTTCCTCTATTTCTTGTCTTTTCAATAAGTCTAGTATGGTCTATAATTTGTCAGGAATGACTATCTTGAGTTCCAAAACTGACCTTTTAAAATTTATCATATGAGAGATAATCATATAATGTATTTTTGATTTATCTATCTCTTGGTACTTGTCATAGATATTTGTAATTGAATCTAGTCTTCCTTCATTAATGATTCTATTCCTTAAGACTTCAAGACTAGGTCTAAATCCTACCTTAGGAGGGGCTTGAGTATTCTTTACTTTTCTCCGTGTTGTCCTTGAAGATGGGTGGCTTGTAGGAACTTGCTTCCTTCTTCTAGTTAATTTTCTTGGTACCAAACGTGGAGAGGATTCCAGGTCAATAGTAGTTGAAGGTGTAGATGTATCTTCATCAAACTTCTTCCTTTTCTTCTTGTGGATGTCATATGATTTTTCTACTTTGACTTATGCAGGTGTTTGCTTGAGTTCTCTTGCAATTTTATCTTCCCTAGATTTATCTAGGTCTTCTTGGGTGACACCATGAACTTTTAGGATGTTGGATGTAATCCTTGATGCCTTCCTCTTATTATATGTACTGTATAAGATAGAATCAACTTGATTTGTCTTCTCTCTGTATGTGCCCCATCTAGGCTCTTTTGGATCTTTAGGCGCAGACAAAATAACTTGTGCATATCCTTCCAAAACATGTTCTTCTACTTCATAACCAAGTGGATGAATCCATTTGGTTCTTGGCTCAACTGCTTCCATGCAAGTACAGTCATTTTCCACCATGAAGCATATGGTTTCCTTGTATTTTTCAACTATCTTCTCTAGTATTCTAAACCTCTTCTGCATCTTGATCCTGAATGTCTTGATCTCCATATACATAGAGTCCTTTACACTACTTTATGATGTAGTTTTTAATGAAATTTGAGACATAGTGGGTTTGCTCCTGTCTAGGTATAGATTAGAGACCTTACCAACAATGTGGAAGTATAAGTAGATAATAAATGAACCAAATCTGAATATTTTTCTCCTGTCATGCTTGAAAGCTCTAATGTTCTCAATTAGTTGTGCATGCAATATCTCACAAAGATTATATTGTGTGTTATCTCTTGCCATCCTTATTGCTACCAGAAGTGTAGCTATGGATACACTATTCAGTCTGTTTGTGTGCTGAAACTTGTAACCAAGTATCATGGTGATAAGTTTAATGTCTTCTTCCAAAATGGGATCAACAATCATCCTGCGCCTATCTCCTCTAGATAAGCATGTCTGCTCAACCTATTTCTTTACATCATTTCTAGTAGGACGAATAGGTCTAGCCTTAGGGAGTCCAGTCATCCCATGAATGAGGTCAACAGTAATGCAGGAAGGAACTTCACCAATCCAAAAAAAATCATCATGAATCCTATAGAGTAGAATTTTAACCCAATCTAGTTCATAGAACTCGTACGCATTTGTATAGTCAAAAATAGTGTTATTAGTGAGATGTGAGTATTCATCCTTGATTGAGTAATCCATTTTCATCATTGATGCCATGAGTGTGGTTATGATGTTGTCACCCACAGACTCCTTCTTATAGTAGATGTAAGCACCTATGTCCTCTACATGCATGAATCCTAACGGAGTCTTGGAGAATGCCCCTTCTACAACATCTAGCATTGACTTGAATTGATGCTTTTTAAACATGAATATTTTCCTTTCGGTGATGTAAAAAACTACAGGGGTTTCCATACTTACTTGTTGATTTCTTAAGTAGGGTTTTGCTAGAGTTTTGAAATGACGCATCCATGCTAGGGTTCCATTTCAACTTCAACTTGTTTTGCTAACTAATCAATGGTTATCCTTCAACACTTTGATGCTAACTCCTCCTGTGATCTCTAAATGATCAATCTTGAATGCAAAGTGAAGATATAAGATATTTTATTGACTTATATATAAGTTAATGCATTTAATGCTTGTTGTCATAATGCGTTTTACATTTAGAATTTCAATCTTTGCTTTTGTTGAAGTACAAGCTGTACGTCCATGTGTACTATCTCAACTTGTAACCAGATACATGAATCCATAGGTGCATACTCAGAGGTGAGTATACTAGCCACGCAAGGGTATAGAGCTTGAATAACTCCCCCTATGACCATGAGGGTCATCTAACCAGAAGTAGAAGTTGCGTCCACTATGGATGCATCTACTACCTTGTTAACATCATCATCTTTCATTACTTCAACCCATATTTTACCTAGATCTTCTGTAGCTTTTACAAACTTGAATTCTCCAGATTCTTCAAATAATGATCCTTTAGGCTTTTCTTGTCTTTGTGTTTTGGATTTGCAAAACCTTGAGATATGTCCAGCATTGTTACATGAGTGACAGATGATTGGAGGTCTATTGATATTATTTACCATGCTGCACTGCTTGGCTGAGTTTCCATTATAGTTACATATCTGACATGTAATGTTCTAATAGTTTCTCTGAGGTTGATTTATCTGATTGTATTGAGTCAAGTTCCTTTGGTTTTGCTGTGATTGATTTCTCTGACTAGTTCTGCAATGTATAGCCCTATGACCATATTTATTACAAGAGTAACAATGACCATTGAAGGGTCTTACCTCTTTACAATCTCTTGCCAAATGTCCATGCTTGTTACAAGCATAACAAGTTCTGTTAACTATCTTGTGTTCATCTTTGGATGATTCTACTCTAGCTTCTGTTAGATTCTCAGTAGCCTTTACTTATGTAGATTTTCTTGTACTTTATTACTTTCTTGTATTGTATTGGTTTCACTTTGTGCTACACTATATCCAACACCAGTAGTATCTCCTCTTAACTTTTGTGCATAGAGTTGTGATTGAATTAGATCAACACTTGTGTGTATTTTTTCAATATGATTCTTTGCTTCTGTCAATTTAGATTCTATCTTTTTCTTGATGTTTTTGAACTCCAAGATCTTCATATTTGCTTGCATAAGTTCTTCATCAAATTGTTTAATTTCTTTGGTCTTTTCTTCAATAGCTGTTAGGATATCTGTTAACTATTCATTTATATCTTCAATCTTGTCCTTCAGAGACATGTTTTCTTCATTCATCTTTTTGACCATCTTTCCCAAATCATTTGTAGAGAAATCTTTTAGATATTTTCTTAATTTTTTTATTAGCATTTGGGAGCCATCAACTTTTAGTTTAAGTTCTTCATTTTCTTTTTCAGATCTGTCAAGATCATCAAGGGCTGCTTCAAGATTCTTTTTTAGATGTTTCACTTCTATTGAATCCATGATCTCCTCAAGTGGTTAAACTTTATTTTAGAGGACCAGAGCTTTGATACCAATTGTTATAAATAATAAGAGGGGGGGGGGGTGAATCAATGTTTGTCAATTATCTTTATTTCATCAACTTGAAACTTAAATCAAATAGATAAAAAATGAAACATAACACCATAACACATAACACAAGATATGTTTACGGGGAAACCTTGATTAGAGGAAAACCCTGGTGGGAATTAGTACCCACAAATGATTGTACTAGTTTTATGAACTTGTTAGAGTTCCTTTGCCCTGTTAAGAGTATTCTTTACAATGAAAGTACAATGAACCTATTAGGATTATTTACAAAACCCTGTTAAAGGTGAATGACTCACTACCAGAGCTCACTGTCCAATAGGATGAAGGCTACAACCTTCATATAATAGATATACACTATATCAAAAGATGAACTGTTGTTCTAACACTGTTGTCTGATCAGTTCTATTTATGCCCTGATGCTGTAATCCCTCAAAGAGATTTATCTCATATTGATTTGGTGTACTATTCTTTTGTATATCTTTTCTATATATTTACACTCTTACATTTAATACAAAATTGCATGTCTAGTATATATGCATGCCTGAATAGACGCGACCGAAAACAAGACCTTAGTCGGCCAAAAAACAACATACATAATGCGTCCAAATGAATTGGCTTAAGCGTGTTTATATGAGTGTTAAAGACATAACTATAAACATGTTACAATAGGCACATGGACTTTACAAAACAAGATATTATACGCTAATCAAAATCTAAAGTCGGCTTCATGCTCTTTTTCTGAACTGCTAGAGGCACTTGAACTTGCTGTAACTTATCCGTACTGTCATATCTTACCATGCATGTATAGAATAAGAATAATAACATATCATAGAGGTTATGAATAAGGGTGTATAGTCTGACTCGATCGTACGCACATGTGCTAGTGCACTGATCAATTGTATATCTCTATTCTGTTCTATTTTCTATACTTAGCCAAATTTAGTTCTTCAAAGTTGTGAACTTACTTGTCAAAAATTCATATGACTTTTTTTCCATAATGAAAACAAAAAATTAGTCATATACACCCTGAGTTTCAACTTTCCAACAAGATCATCATAAGTGATCAAATTGTAAGCCTTAACCGGCTCCCTTCCATTATGCAGATAGTGAATTTTTGTGGGTGTCATCCCCACCGTAGTTTTTACTTCCTAACAAGAGTTTTCTACTATATAATATCTTGTGTTATGTGTCTATTAATTTTATGAATGTTTCTATGAATGTTGCATACAATTAATTTTATGAATTAATACTACATGCATAAGAAAGAACATCAGATATGGTCAATAATACAATAAAGATTGATTACTAATGATGAAAGGTGAAAAGTGTTAAAAGTTTTAGAGGTACTGATTCACCCCTCCCCTCTCAATACTACTTCCCATTAATCCAAACATAATGTTTTTAGTAATTTTATCTGATAAGATAATTTGCATAGTGTTACTATAAATGAGTTTATCACTAAAATTTATTTCCTTTCTGTAATTGTACTCATTATGCGACGAGGTGTCTTCTAAGTGACTGATTGAAAGATTGTGTTCTTTTCCTTTTTGTGATGCTGCTATGTGTTAGTTGTCTATTGGGGTTAGTTGGCTATCAGGATGTAAACCCAAAGGTTTTGGGGTTTCAGTTTCTATGATGTTTGTGTGCTTTAGTGCATGTTCTTGTTGAGATCATTTTTGAGTCTTGATCTTTTAACCCAACCTGGTTATTTAACTAGTCTTATGTGATCATGTGATGGTACTTTATGTGGTATTGGTTAATTGAGAGCCAATAGTTATTGTATGGGAAAGAACCATATTTGAGACTTATGTTCTTCTCTTTGATATTATTTGTGATTCTCTGAGGGTGTATCCCTATATGACCGAGAATCAGTGATGAGGTTCATGATATACCTTTATGATGTTATTTTGTGAGCCTAGGGTAGGTTACCTAGTTGTATAGTAGGAGGTGGATTGCAATAAGTGCCGGAGTTCACAAGTGGCTGCTAGGATCATTTATTGTAATTAATTTTAATAAGTGATAACATAATAACTTATTAGGATGCCTTAGTATAATATAATAAGATATTAAGCCTCACCCATGCTTGAGCGCTATTATAGGCTAAGATGGGGGATGATTTGTTTCTTTCTGTGAGGGGTGTGAGTCTGGCATAGTTAGTGACTTTGTCTGTTTGAGAGTTCATTGACAGTGTGTATGGTCACTTGAGTGGCGGGATCCATTGAGGGATTTTTAGGACACAACTCAAGGGTTAGATGCACATGATGACACCTTCCTATATACAGCTTAAGTTATCCTACGTGTGTCGGTTACCTCTAGTATTTTGTAGATTTCCTTATTATGATTCAGAGAGCTTCTAAGATCTTCCTATGCATTTATTTATGATGGTTGTATACCTTTGATGTTTGCCTTCTTGTTGTATACTTGTGTGAGTGGGCCTGTTATTATCTCCTCAGCATGGTGGGAGTGGACCTTTGGTTCCATGTGGTTGGGTGTTAGTGATTCTTATTACCATTGAGATCCAACATTCATCCTCATGCTTGGATGATCCTTTTTGCAGTTCTTCTTCTATCTTCTTATTCTTCTGGAGACTTCTTTAGTTTCATGAGTTGTATACTTGTACCATATGTGTACATTGGTTGACATCCATCCTTTGGAGGATGTATTGTATTGTATTATTATGTATTATTGCATACCTTGCAACTTGTGTAGTGGATGTTGATTCTCATATGAATACCTTGAGTATCAGATGTATATGTGGTCTTATTATATGAGATTTATATTATTGAATTTAGTTGATGTAACATTATGTCATTTCTTTATAGTTGTTTTCGTACAATAGTTTTATTAAGTAATTCTACATCAAGGAACCCTCAGGATTTGTAACCTTTGATGAATTATAGTTATGTGTATGTCATGTACTTCATTGTATTTCTTCCACATTGTTATCGTTATTGTTTGTAAACATTTTAAAAAAAATTATCCTATTAACTTAGTGTCAGGTTTAGGTTAGTTCTCATGGGTTCCCTGGCGGGGCATTACAATATTTCTAGGGATATACCATCCTGGGATAGTTATACTATGATTTGCATATGTGTGCCTACCGTAAGGGTATGGCACTAGGGGCAAGGGTCACACTATTACTAGTGTGGGCATGGGAGCATATTGCTGTCATCTGCCCTATTAGGACACATGAGACTAGGGAGGCATATGATCCTTTTTCTTGTAGATATAGACCTCCAATCAGCTATGAGTCGATAGACTTGATAGGATACTGGTGGCAAACATTGGATGAGATGGGCCAGATAGAGTGGGCACCATATGCAGGATGCAAGGCATGGGGTTGTCAGGACCCACAACAGAAGGTTTATGCAGAGGATGAGTTTTATGATGGATATTATCTCAGGTTTGTTCAGACAGAATGCTGGCTGATGGGGCACATGTACCACATGATATACAGGTACATGCCATTGAGAGTGCATAAGAAGATGGGGCAGATATAGGATGTTGTACCAGATGGGTTCCCACATCCACTGGTGACTCGAGAGGTGGGGAGAATTTGGGGTATTATAGTGGACTTATGGGTGCTAGGGGATCTTGGCTAGTGATGACAAAGGTTCTGTGGATTAAGGCACAAGAATCATTACATAACACAGGAGTAGATCTTGCATATGCACAGTAGTGGGCGAAACATAGGCCGATTAGATTGATGATACCTAGTGTAGTGCAGGCGGATGAGCAACCAACCAGAGGAGAGGAGGGCGGTGGGAAGGATGGAGATTATGGAATAGAGGGGATGAGGGAGATGGAGGGGATGGGGGGAGGAGAGTTTGGCCGAGGGTATCCATCGCAAGGCGGGGAGGAAAGGTAGAGGTATTCGCAGAGAGGCACCCACCTTAGATCCCATATATATAGAGATAGAGATAGGGAAAAGGGCCACATGGGTCATAGGTATAGGGGCCATAGGGACCACAGGTACATGTTCCACTAGAAGGCTATGTAGCCCAAGAGGTACATGACACACTGGTGGTAGAGCAGGATAGCCTACAGATAGAGCTCTAGAGAGTACAGGGGCTATTAGCCACATCACAGGCTACTAAAAGTAGCTTACATGCAGAGCTAGGGAGGATACAGGGACTGTTGGCCACCTCTCAGGCCACAGAGAGTAGCTTGCAGATTAGAGCTAGCCCAAGTATAGGGGGCACTAGTGGCAGATACTTCACGTGGAGATGGGGCACAGAGGGTACTAGACCTTCTATAGGCACGGGTGGATACCAAGGAGTTCTCTATGGGAGAACAAGATGAGGAGGCCCTGGGAGCACAGGTAGCTTCCATGACTATGAAGATAGAGGCCCTTACTGCATAGAGGGATGCTACATAGAGGCCTTCAGATACTTATAGGGAAGAGCAGGATATAGACCACCAGGCAACCACAGTTGGGGGTGTTGGTTAAGTTATAGCAGACACCTTTGCAGTGAAGAGAGAGGTAGGTGGGAGAGGTCGAGAGGCCTCATATTATATGGGCCTATACTTTGTAGTGGTGCCAGAGGGTGACCGACAACCAACCTATACATAGAGATCTATATCATAGAGTACAGGCTAGGACTCATAGGTGTCAATGGGATTACCACCTCGACCATCTAGATTTGGAGGGGGTGCAGGACCATCACAACCACCTTCATAATTTATCATATTATTCAGATACACATTTTTATAATTTTTGAGATGTAGACACACATGTATGATGTATATGATGGAAATTTTTTGATATATATAGACATTTATTATGGTGGATCTAGGTGATATTTATGGATGTGTGTTATGATTCTATATGCATATGTATATGATTTTATACAGGATGGGATTAAATGATTATGTTGACCTATATGTGATGCATAGGATGGTTAATAATATACATGTAATTAATTTTATTTTATGTATGTAATGTGATGTGAAATGTAATGCATTTTAATGATAGATGTATAATGTATAATGATTAATGAATGCAATTGTAAATAATTTAATGATTAATAATAATGCAATGAATGTACCTATGTATGCAATGAAATTGATAAGGAATAAATGAAATTCAATGAAAGGAATGTAATGAATTGATAACTAATAATGAAATTCAATGAAATGAAATGATAACTAATGAAATGTAATGATAATGAAATGATAACTAATGAAATGCAATGAAATTGATAATGAAATGCAATAAAATTCAATGTAATGAATGCAACTAAAATGAATTGAAATGAAATAAATCTTGGATGCAACCTAAAGAATGAGATGTAATAAAAACTAAAATGAACCTAATGATACTAAGATGAAATGTAATGAGATGGATGCAAAATGGGAAACATGAGGACAATGTTTTTGTATGTATCAAATAGGTCCAATAAAACCGCTTAGGTAGCTGGATAGGGGGAAATAAACATAAATCTTGCCAAGAGAAAAATGCAAAGTGCAATATGACCTAGCTAAAATGAAACTAAACTACATGATTGGCATAAGATTTATCCTGTGTTAAAAATGTGTATGATATAAAGTTGCCTGTCTAAAGCCATCACTAAAACATGAAAACATAAATATTAGCCATTAAATCCAACAAGGATTAACATATTCAAATGAAAGATTAAATAAAATAGAAGAAATTTACACCACAACCTCTGATGAGCCAAACAAGTGCACCCAAGCCTTGTTGATTTTCTCTTAGAGAGGAATGCAGGTGTGCTCTCCCAACACAATAAACTAAATCCCACAAATGATTTATGGATGATTCAAGATGCAAGCTAAAGATTATGATAAAGAGCTCAAGAAAAAGTATAAGGAACTTGTCTCAAGATTTTATCAAGTGGATGATGCAAAGATCTAAGATAACATGTTATGCATGATTCAAGATTCATTTACCATTATTCCTAACATGTAGTATCTAAATGGATTCAAACTTAAAATGAACTAGAATGCTAAATGATTAAAGAAATCTAAAGCTAAACAAGCATGATAACAATGCAAAAATAATGAATGCTTTTTCTCTTGGCAAGAGCCTCTATTTATAGATTTTTGGAGGGAAGGGAAGGGCTTGGCTGAGGTGGAGCACATGTGGCATCCACATATATGCCACATAGAGGACACAAGGGAAAGAGGACAAGCCATGCAAAAAGTCAACACAAGCCTTTAGGGTTTTAGTGGCTCAAGGTTGCTCACACATGTGTGAGTAAACCTTGGAGAATGGAGTGGGGCACAAAAAGGTGGCTACATTTAAGGAAGCTGGGTGACTTCCTTGGGAAGGGTTTCTCACACATGTGTGAGAAACCCATTAGCACTAAAAAGGTGTAGGAGTCACCTTTTTAGTCTAATAAGTGGGATTAATTAGCAAATAGCTTTATTAGGATGAGAATGATGTGTGGTAGGGTAGGTTTCTAGGTTGGATTTAAGACTAACTTAAATTAAATTTAAATTAATCAAGGTTTAGAATATTTTTAAAAATGTGAGGAATAAATAAATTAAAATTTATTTAAAAGGGGATTTATGGAGGCCATGTATTAAATAAAATTTAATACATTAGAAAGGGGATAGTATTTAAATTAAATTTAAATACTATAGAAGGTGAATCATATTTAATTAAATAGATAGAAGAATATAAAAAATATAATTAATTAATTAAAATTAACTAAATATTACAGGGATATAAATTAAATTAATATAAGGATGATTTTTGACGTCTACATTTTTCCCCTCTTTGATGTGGTGTCAAAGACAACATCGCATCAAAGAAAAAATAAAATAAGATGCCCTAGAAATAAAATTAATTATGGTGGGAGATGGGATGATGCCCCTCGAGAAAATAATACAAAAAATAAATTTTGTGGAATTTTCTCGGAAAAAGGCAGAAGAGAGGAGAAGAGAGAAAAGGGGTAAATTAGGTGGTGTCGCGAGATACTTCCTTGGGGGGGTCAGGGTAGACCTAGGCGAGATCAAGGAAATGATGCCCCAATCGGGATGGGGGAATGCTAAATAAATAGGAGCCTCATAATGCAGATTGCAAGAAGACTAAATGAAGCTAACAAAGGCAACGTAACTACATGATATTTTTGGGATTGTATTGTGTTAATATCGGAGAGCACACCCTAGTTTGATTTTGCAAGAGGAGGTATGCACAATGTATTAGAAAAAACAAGTGATAAGGTTCCTTTGCATGGACTAGACTCTCAAACAAACAAGGTAGATTCAGGAGCATAGATGTAGATCGACAATAATGGTGGAGCTAATGTAGTGACACTCATGAGGAAGCCATAGTACACCCAAGTCTTGATTAGGGACTTGGTGGAAGTGCACGAGACCCTGCCCCCAGTGAGGCATACATAACCATAATTGCATGACCAACAAAAATGCACTAAAGTACCCACAAACATATTATTTTGCAAATGACAGATATTGCAATATACACCATCCAAGATACACCAAGATATTGAAGATCAAGGCCATCATGAGTAGGTTCTACTAAAACACAAAGATAAAATCAATAAAAAAGCATCATGACGAAACAATCATTCAGTCCAAAAGTTCTTTCCATGAATGAGATTGATGCGATGAGTGATTGGTAATCCTACATTGGAAGGATGCATCTTGATAGGCAAAAGATCGATGGATGTTGAAACAAGAATTCACTGGAAATTGCTCGTGAATGGAATAAATGCTAAGAAATTCAACCGGTCTGTTGATTTGATGAAAAAATTTGTGATCATGGTGTTTGGGAAAAGCTCAGTGTGATAGGGTGAAGCTCAGTTTGATAGGATTAGAATGGGTAGAATAGCACGTGATTAGATGGTGAAGGAGGGACATGATTGGATAAAATGAGATTGGAGGGTAAGATGGATTGAATTAGGATGGAAGATAGATGAATTGATTATGTTGGATAAGAAGGAAGATAAGAGGAATTAGATAAAATGGAATTGGAAGAGAAAATGATTGGATTAGAAGATAAATGAATTAGATAGAAGGGAAGATGAGTGGATTGAGTTAGAAGATAAGTAGATTAGATAGAAGGGAATAAGAATGGATTGAATTAGAAGAAAAGTAGATTAGATAGAAGGGAATATGAATGGATTGGATTTGAAGATAAATGAATTAGATAGAATTAAATATGGGAGATGGATGAAGGATAAGATGGATTAGGACCAATGACAAGGGAGAACCAAAGAGTGGTGAAGAAAAAGAGATGGCTTGGATATGAGATAGATGAATAGAATGGATGGATAGGTAATATTGAATGGATGGATATAAAATGTGGGATGAAAGGGTGGAGATTTAAGAAATATTGTTAGAAAAACTGAGAGGGGGGGGGTGAATCAGTGTTTATATATTTATTATATTTCAACCAATTAAACATATATCAAATGTGCATCCAAAGAAACATAACACAAGAACACATAACACATGATATGATTATGGAGAACCTTGATCAGAGGAAAAATCTAGTGGGGATTAGTACCCACAAATATTGTACTAGGTATAATGAACCTATTAAAGTTCCTTTGCCCTATTAGAAGCAATCTTTACAAATTAAGTATAATGACCTGGTTAAAGGTCTGACCCTGTTAGGAGTCTTTTATAAAACCCTATTAAAGGTATATGGCTCACTTCCTAGGCTCACTGCCCAATAAGATGAAGGCTACAACCCTCTGAATGTTGATATGCACTATATCAAAAATGAACTGCTGTGATGACACTACTATCTGATTAGTTCTATGTATGTGTGAATGCTCTTAGTCTCTTTAAGAGCTATATCATATATTGAATTCATAGTACTATCCCTCTATAACTTCCTCTTGCATAATAATCAACACTTGTAACATATCTTTACATTACATACTTATATCTTCAAATCCGAATAGGCACGACCCAAAAAAAATCACTAGTCGGCCCTAAAAAAAAATATACAATGCTTCCAAACAAGTCGGCCTAAGCGTGTTTACTACAAAATTAATTAAATTAATAAAAACTTATAACTAAAGGTTCTTAGCCATTACATTACAAAATCATTCACGCTGATCAAAACTGTAGTCGGCTTCCATGCTCTGTTTCCTGGACTGCAGGTCTACTAATCTACCTGTAACTTTTCCGTACTGATGTTCTGTACTCTACATGTTTGGATCTAGCATGTATATACACCATAGAGTATATAACTAAGCACGCATTCTCTGGTGTGATCTCTAACATGTGCGCTGATGTACTGATCTCTGTATGTGTCTGTTTGCACTATTTTCACACTTAGTCATTTTCCTTTCATGACAGAACTTAAGTATGACTTTGTTGCCATGATTGACAACACAAAATAAGTCATGCTTCCTTAGGAAGTCAACTTGCCAACAATCTCCCCCTTTGTCATTTATGGCAACAAAGGAATGTGGCTAAGTTACTCAAAATGACTTCATACAAAAATGACTGTATATCTTAATACTTTATGATATATACATATATACTTCTCTGCATATACACATTCTATACTACCCCCCCTTTGACATTAATGACAAAGCTGTGCAAAAAATATAAGTCTTCAGCATACTTACTCCATGTAAACTTCCGGGTACACAACTTGAAGAGATTGAATCTCTTTCTACCACAAGACTTTCATTGCATCAACTGTCTAAAGATGTGCGCATAAAGCATATGTCAATTTCTCCATTTTCATCAGATCCATGCAAGGAACTTGATCATATGTCTGTATGGTGTTATCAATCTGTTTGATGTTCTCATTGAGAACTGCTAGAGATGGCGCAAGTGCATTCCTCAACTGTGTTTGCCTTACCCTTATTTTGCTAATTTCTAACTTTGCTTTCTCAATTTTGTCTAACTTCCCTTGGTAGACATTATTACATATGTTCATGTCTTGCATCGAGGTTTCAACTAATTTCCTTATGTTAGCCACCATTTCTTCTACTTCTGCTATCTTTTTAGTGTGCTCAGAGGCAAGCTTCACTCTATCCATACCATTTTCTATGACTTTATTTCCTTTATCTGCCAATTCCTTCAATATAGCCTACCCAATCTTTAAGAAATTCAGATCTAAGGTAAAGTTCTTTACCAATTCATTTAGTCTCTCCTTCTTGTATTCATCTTCTACAATCTTAGTAGTTGATTCTACTAAGCTAGTGAAATGTGACTTGAAGTTTGATAAGATGTTGTCCACATCTTCAACTGATTGTACTTTGGCTACTTTCTGATCACTAGGCACTAAGTCATTCAAAATGTTCACTGTTTCCAAGAAGCGAGGGTTCCTCATCACTTATTTCTCTTTTTCCTTTTCCATGGCAAGGACGCTGATCTTGATTAGGTGTTCTTCTCCCCATGCATCCAAATTTGCTGAGTCAGGAGTTAATCTTGACAACAATGAGGTGGATGGTTGAGTGGATGGTGAGAAAATAGTATTCTAACTTGTATCTACACATTCACTTTTGACATGAATTTCCTTTACTGGTGTCTCATTACCTTGAGTATCTTTCTCCTTATCCAAGTCTATTGGATCAATGAGAGGAACTTCATCCTATTGCAGAGATGTGTCATCTGTGTTAATTTCCTCGGTGTTTACAAATGTTTCATCAACTTTATCCATATCTTTATTATAAGTTGTCATAGATATCTTTACATCATCAATCACTATAGTGTCCTTTGTATCTTTAGCTATCTCAGAGGTTATTGTCACTATGGGTGCTGAATCCTGTGGACCTATCATAGGCACAATTTGAATTACTAGAGTTTTAGCCTGTTTGGGAGGAGCTAGAGTAACTTTTGTTGTAGGCATCATTGGTGGATACATGTGTCTATCCATAAATACTTGTGCAAATGATTTTTCAGTCTCCTTACCAATTTGTTCATATTCCTTGTTCATAATTTGTAGAGTTCTTGTCTTAGTTCAGAGATGAGGCTTCACCAAATCTAACAAAATAGCCTTCTCATCATGTGAACAAACAGGGAGAAGAGTATCCAAAGTTTCTTCTCTAATCTTCATGTCTTCCTCAATTGCATGTCTTTTCATGATCTCCAGTATGTTCCATAACTTATTCGGTATCACTGTTTTGAGTTCAAGAACAGACTTCTTAAACTTGATCATATGAGATATGATCATAGAGTGTATCTCAATCTTATCCATCTCTTGATACTTGTCATAGAATTTGGAAAGTGTATCCAATCTTCCTTCATTAACAATCCTGTTTCTCAAAATATTTAGACTAGGTCTAAATCCTACCTCAGGTGGAGCTTGAACATTCTTAGCTTTTCTCTGGGTGTTCCTTGAGGATGGGTCATTTGTAGGTGCTTGCTTCCTTCCTCTAGGTTTCTTTCTAGGTACAGAAGGTGGAGATGTGTCTAGATCAATTGTGGTAGTAGGCGCAGTGGTACTCTCCTCATTTTTCTTTTGCTTCTTCTTCTGAGTTTCAACAGTTTTCTCAATTTTAACTTTAGCAATTTTGGCTTCTTTTGCCTTATCCAAATATTCTCGTGTGATTCCATGCTTTTTCAGAATGTTGGATGTAGTTTTGGATGCTTTCCTTTTGTTAACAACAAGTTGTAGTTCAATATCCACTTCGTCAGTCTTTTCTCTATAAGTGCCCCATCTAGGTTCATTAGGGTCTTTAGGTGCTGACAATACGACTTGCGCATATCCTTCTAACACATGGTCTTCTACTTCATACCCTAGTGGATGAATCCACTTAGTTCTTGGCTCAAAAGCCTCCATGAATGTGCAATCTGTCTCTACCATAAAGCATATTGTATCCCTGTATTTTTCAACTATCTTCTCAGATAGTCTGAACCTGTTTTGCATTTTGACCCTGAATATTTTTATATCCATATTCATTGTATCGCTTGCACTGCTGTCTACTATGGCATTAAGAGATATCTGAGTCATTGTAGGTTTGCCTTTGTCTAGATAAAGGTCTGCAATCTTTCCAACTATATGGTGATACAAATAGATGATCAGTGATCCAAACCTGAGTGTTTTTCTCCTGTCATGCTTGATGATTCTGATATTGTCAATCAATTGACCGTGCAAGATCTCACATAGGTTGTATTGGGTGTTATCCTTCACTATTCTGATAGCTGCAAGGACTGTTGCTGCAGAAACACTATTTGACCTGCTTGCTTCCTAAAACTTGTATCCAAGTATCATTGTCATGAGTTTAATGTCATCCTCCTTGATAGGGTCAATTGTCATTTCGTGCCTATCACTCCTGGACAAACAAACTTGCTCAATTTGTTTCTTTACATCCTTACTAGTGGGAAATACTAGTCCAATCATTGGAAGTCTGGTTAACTGATGGATTAGTTATGTAGTGATGTGAATAGGGACATCTCCAATCTAGAAAAGATCATCATGAATTCTGCTTAACATAATCTTTACCCATTCTGGTTCTTCAAACTCATGTGCATTCAAATACTCTAAAATAGGGTTATCTTGTAAGTGCGTGAACTCATCCTTGAATGTGAAATCTGGATTTAACATTGATGCCATATGAGAGGCTATATTATCATCTCCTAATGATTCTTTCTTATAGTAAAT